>CM060622.1:22550000-22840000 GCA_030578275.1 Meda fulgida | reverse complement strand
GTATTTATGTCTTTAATACAAAAGGCCTGATCATCTTATTGACTTTGCTGTTTGAATCCTTAAAGGGGTATTAAATCAACCCAAGCGCATTCCTCTGTGAGTTACAGTAAATTAACAACGAGCACCAAGTGTCTAGGCCCTGCTTTGCCCCAACAAAAACAACCTAATGGAGGAGAGGCTCTAATGAATGATAGAGGGAATTTCAGAAGAGAAGGAGATCTGACGAGCTGCAGACGGGGCAATAAAGGAACGCTTTGATCTTTAGAGGAGAGAATGGAGAGAATATGCAGGGAAGGGAATCAACAGAGACACTCTTCAAGGAAGTGCGGTGCTTCCAATGAAGCGGTGCATGTTTGAATCACCCAAATGGAGCACTAAATTGAAGGACTGTGAACGTAAGCAGCAAACGTATTTTTTGATAAGGACCAGTGAAGTCCGTATCTTAGGACCGATCTTCTTCAATCAAAATGCAATCCATCAAAACGTGTAGCTCTTTCAATGTTGAGGTGTGTGTGGCAATTAAGTCTTGAGCTGTTTGCTGTTACTTTGAGGACTTGGAGAATATTTTTTTTTTAGTTGACAAAAAATATTATATTTACTGAGCCATTACTGTGGGAGATAACCAGACATTACATTTTCATATTAGTTCTTATAAATGTATCATATCAATGCCCAGTGAAAAGCTCTGTAATCATCAAGTGACACAAAGTGTCTGATCTGTACACACCTTTCATATAAAGTACAGACTGATAATCAAATACAAATCTTACCAACCATTAACTGTTAATTGTGGCTACTTTTCTGATAATTGTGACTTATTGAGAGTTCAAGTATGATTTAATTTCTTTCATTTTTTTGTCTTCCTTTAATATTTTTTTTAACCCTGTGGCAGAAACAGGACTTCATATTTGTCACAGAACGCTCTACCACACCTCCTTCTGGCATCATTCGTTCCCTCTCTCCTGAGTATTAAGACTTCATCTCCAATCTCCCCTCTCTGCTCTCATCACCATCCAGCCCTGCTGAATTCCCTCGTCATCTTCAGCATTTTCACCTGTTGCTCCTTAGCCTCCCTTTATATGGACTGCTATCTCTTTTGCTGTCTGTGAAGTATTGATTTGCCCACCTGTCAGTGTTGCACTATTCTCTGTTATCTCTGTTCCTTTGATATCTGACCTGCACTGTTTCATGAACTCTCGAACCGTTTCTTCCTGTCCTGACCTTGGCTTGTGTTTCACTCTGACTATTGGATTGCCCCTCGACTAACATCAGCCTGAGTATTCTACTTATGCCTGCCTGAGTTCTCTTCTATTGCCAGTTTGAGTTTATGTCAGATTTCCTTGTTTTTGTTACCTGTATTAATAAACTTCTGCAAATGGATCTAACTGCCTCAGCCTCTACATCACAATATTCATATTTATATCCTTGTGTTAGTGCGTTAAGTATAACTTTGAACAAGTTTTGAAAAAAAGAAACACTTGACAATAATTTTCTCTTCAAAATTAGACAGAGGCTAATTTTGTATTTGTAAAAGCAACAAAGACTTGTTTGTTCAAGTGATGAAACGATTGATGGTAATCATGCGTGGCTACTTTTCAACTTATTTGAAATGTAACTGATAAAGTTGGTACGTTTGGCTCATTTGTGTTTAAGTTATGGAGGATCTAAAATCTCACAATACTTGACTGTTCAAACAGATGTTACTGTTGATTTCACTCGCACTCTCCGTCATTCTGGATTTCACTGTTTACCAGATGTTCACAGCAATCATGGCGTCTTCAATAAACCCTAAGCATCCTTCAGATCACAGTCATCTTTTTTTTATAGTTGGAATGGTTAACACATATGCTCACATCATATGTGATGTGAAACCCCATCCAAACCACTTCCACATCACTTCTACATTTATATCCTCACTATACTGTTCATTCTACAAAAAAATAAAAGCCTTCTTTTGTTATCAGAGTGTTTGTGCAGCAGTGGACGTGTGCTTAACGTGTGCCTAGTGGGAAAACCGTAAGTCCAACACAAGTCTGAGTATGGCCTGTACCACTCTCACGTCTCTTTCTACTGTCCTCTCAGGCATAAAAAGCCCATACATTAAATAAACAATTAAATTATTAAAAATACTTCTTAGGTATCTACATTATGTCTAAGTTAAAAGAAGGAAAAAAAAAACTTTTGTTAAAATAGCTGCTTTGCTGTGATCATCCTAGCGTGAAAGTACATGTAATTATTAATAATAGTACGTAATAATAATAGTAGTAAAACTACTAATGTACGATATGACGCAATGTAATGTAATGTAAAGAGTTAGAAAGAAACCACTGAATTAAGGCTTTTCTACAGGAGTGTTCCTTAGTGAAAATTCACGAAGAGTGAAATGGCCATCAGAGAGATCAAGAGCTTAACAAACAAATTTGAAAAGCATGTCTCACCTTTCTGGCTGTCGATGACAAAGTTGCCCTCCTCATTGCCTGCTGTAATTTTGTATGTGATCCCATCTCCATCTGGGTCCTTGGCCAGCACTGTTGCGATCAGGGTGTTGGGCCCTGCGTCCTCGGAGACAAAGGTCCGATACCTGTTTTTGAACACACATATATATTTCTTTACAACCAAACAAACACATTAAGGTCTCTATGTTTAATGAAAGTAATAGCAATTCCGAATGAGACATGGATGTTGTGTACAGGGAGGCAACCTACAATACTGCAGCAAGTAATCATGCGTGTGACCATCATTATACATGTTTACCAAGGATTTGTTGACTAATAGGATTGAAAGCAGGGTACTAGTACACAGCAAAAGTAAATAAATAAAAAATGTAGGTGGTATGGATAGCAAAATAGAAAAGACACAGACAGAAGCAAAATCATATAGGAAAGAGAATCAAACAGAATTCAGTATGCAATAGCTTGCAAACCTCATCTGGTTAAATTAAAAATTCTGGACATATTTTTTTCTAATGCCATTCAGTTATTTGTGATTTTCAGTCAGTATGAGATTATAAAACTTAAATATGACATTTCTTTAAAATTACCTTAAAATGAATGTCAACATGTATTTTTTGTTCGAAAAGTAAATAAATTAAAATAAATTGAAAACTTATTTTAAGTTTAATAAATAAAATTTAATAAATAAAAAAAGGAAATGCCTGTAAGAACTGAAAATAAAAATAGCTGGATAACGGCAAGAAACTGCAATAAGAAATACATTTATGTTTAAAGGCAAAATAAGTATATAAAAAACAATGTTATATATTTTGTATATAAAAAAACAGAACAATGTTATATATTTTGTTGACAACAAATATATTTTGTTTACAAGAATTTTTACATCTAGAGAAATCAGCTATTTTAATCAGTGTAACGGCACATGTCATTGTGTTGCCTGTCAATGACATCATATCTACGTTACCCTCAATTTCCAGTTTTACTTCCAGCATTAATATATTAAGTGTTTTATTAGACAGGTGAGTAACTGTTTGGATACCTTTATCGACAGAAAACTCATAATTGTTATATAGTTCAACACGGTTAGTCTTATTGTTTGAAGTCTTCTCTTGTTTTTTTATTTTTATTTACCGCAAATAAGATGTTTGTACAATGCATCAGAGACAACAGTATTCTATCAAGTGGCTAACATGGCATAATCAGAAAGAGCTTTATTTGTAGTAACAGTAATACAGCATTTCCTCTGCCATGCAATATATTTTTACATTTATTTCATGCCATTTAGCAACACAAGTGATCTAGCTTTTAATAATATGATATTCTAATATCATTTAACTTACTGCAATAAGCAACAAGTAGTGTTATGACACAACTTTTTCAACACACACAAATGTATTTTTTTAGTATAATTGTTTTGACCAAGTAAAACAGCGCTGCATTACCTCACATTTTTAATTAGTCAAATAAAGTGGCCTGTATGAGTAGTTATTCAGCACTTGCAGCTGTTTTATTAGAATTAAATAAAATAATGTGAATTGTAATTGTAACAAAGTTCAAGTCAAACGTATTTGTAACAAATTTGTAATGTCAATCATAATTGTAATAAAGTTCAAGTTTAGGGAAGGCGGCGGGAACCAGCGAAAGTTAAACGTAACTTTAATCGTAAAACAAACAAACAAAATCAACTGATCGACAGAGGCCGATAAGGCAAATAGGCATAATAAAAGCTTCGGACCTCCACCATGGGACTCGAAACCGGACTCGTTCCACTCTCACGGCTCGCAACCCTGCCCTGGTTCACAGTAACGTTAATAAAACTTTAATACATTAGCTCCGCTCATCCATGAACGTGATTTCTTCCTGAGTCCCAATGGATTGCTTTCATCGGCTGTGTAGGTGAAGATGCCAACTCCCATGATCCCACGCTCATTCACAGCGTCATCAAGCTACGCATGTGTTATTGTTTTGAATAAGCGACCTCTAGCGGCAAATAGCGAATAGAGAGGTGTGAAGCCAGGGGAGCTAAAGCCAATAGGCCTAAGTGAAGAGGTGTGTTTTAAGCTAGTTTAAAAGGTTATTAGAGAGGAGGCAGAGCGGATGGCAAGAGGAAGCTTGTTCCAGAGTGATGGTGCACCAACACAGAAGGCTCTGTCACCAAATGTCCAGAGCCTGGACTTAGGGACACCGAGCAGGTCCTTGTCAGAGGATCGCAGGGGCCGTGACTGAGTGTATGGATGGATTAGATCAGTAAGGTACTGAGGTGCAAGTCCATGGAGAGATTTGTACGTCACGAGGAGGATTTTATATTTGATCCGCGACTTAACTGGCAGCCAGTGAAGCTTCTTCAGGATGGGAGTGAAGTCCAAGTTTTGTGTGGGTGAGCATCCTAGCCGCAGAATTCTGGACATTCTGGAGTCTGTCAGTAGTCTGCACTTGCTGGGCAGACCGAACAGAATACCATTACAGTAGTCAAGTCGAGAGGTGATGAAGGAGTGGATGAGGGTCTCAGCTACCTAGTTGGAGAGGTACTGTCGGAGTCTGGAGATGTTCTTAAGATGGTAAAAGGCTGTTTTAGTAGTCTTTTTTATGTGTTGTTGGAAGGAGAGAGTGGAGTTCATGATGACGCCCAGGTTGCATACTTGAGGGGATGCAGAGATTGAGCAGCCATCCACATCCAGTATAATGTCATCAACATTTTTAAGAAGTGACAGCGGGGCAAACACCATGATACCAGACACCAAACTCAGACACCTTGAGTTTGAGGAGGTTACTGTCCAGCCAGTTCTTTATGTCCTTAACGCAGTTGATAAGTGGCACTGGTGGAAGGGGAGTAGAAGGCTTAGTACTGATGTGGAGCTGAGTGTCATCAGCGGAGCAGTGGAAGTGTAATCCATGTTTCCGGATGATCATCCCAAGTGGTAGCATGTAGATATGAAAAAGTAGTGGGTCAAGTACCAATCCTTGAGACACACCATGTAATACTGGCACCAGTTCAGAGCAAATGCCCTTAAGGGTGGTGTATTGTTGCCTGTTGGTGAGATAGGATTTAAACCAGGAATACACAGTTCCAGTGAGGCCAATGAGTTCGGCGAGGCGAGTGAGAAGAATGGAGTGGGAGACTGTATCGAAGGCTGCAGAGAGGTCAAGAAGAATTAAAATGCTGACATGGCCAGAGTCAGCTGCCATGAGAAGGTCATTTGTGATTTTGATGAGGGCTGTTTCTGTGCTATGATGTGTCCTGAAACCAGATTGATATGGCTCGTAGAGGTTGTGCTGTAGCATATGATGGTTGAGTTGGGAAGCCACAGCTCTCTCCAATAACTTACATATGAAAGGTAGCTTGGAGATTGGGCGGTAGTGGTTTGGATCATCTTGGTTCAGGCCTGGTTTTTTAAGTGCAGGGATCACCGCAGCAGTTTTAAAGCTGGTGGGGACAACCCCAGAAGACAGCGAGGTGTTGATGATGTTGGCCAGTGTGGGACCCAGAGTTGGAAGACATGCCTTGACCAAGGCAGTCGACATTGGATCCTGTTTGCTGATCGTGGCCTTTGCTTTTGACACTAGCTCAAGAACTTGAGCTGTATTGAGCGGGGAGAAAGAGGAGAGGCAGTCCTGCAGTGTGGAGACAGTTGAAGAGTTTGTGTCAAGCAGTGGTAGTGTGGTTGGCTGAGAGGAGCTGGACAGCTGCAGTTGCTGGTGGATGGTTTCTACCTTTTTCTGGAAGTATTCCAGGAATCTGGAGCATAGGCCAGCAGTGTCAGATGGTTGAGGAGAGTCAGATGGGCAGAGTAGGCGGTTGATAGTGGAAAAAAGCTGTTTAGGTTGATGTTGTTGGTTGCCAATGAGTGTAGAGTAATAGGTATTTTTCGCTTTGGACAGAGCACCGTTGTAGCTCTTAACATGGTTATTGTAGGCTACCTGGTGGACAGTGAGGCAAGATTTTTTATAGTACCTTTCCAGCCTCCACCCTGTGGCCTTCATGAGGCGGAGTTCAGCAGTGAACCAGGGAGCAGAACAGGAGAAGGAGACAGATCGAGTGATGAGGGGGCAACAGAATCCAGACTACTAGACAGGGCCAGGTTGTAGTGATTAACCAAGTCATCAACTGTGCAGTTTGAGGGATAGCTGATAAGATGGCATGCAAGAGTGTAGGAACATTTATTTATGAACACTTGTTTGATGTTTCGATATGCAATGATCCTTTTCACACACTTCCTGTGTGTGTGCACAGAAACAGAGAACATGACGGCAAGGTGATCAGAAATAGCAAGGTCAACAGTTTGTAGTTGGGTTGGGGTTGTACCCGAGGAGCATACCAGGTCCAGTGTATGACCTTTAGCATGTGTGGGGCCGCTGACATCTTGTGTAAAATTTAGGGATGCACCGAATCCAGATTTGTGGGGTTTCGGCCGAATACCGAATCCACTGGTTAAGATTCTTCCGAAACCAAATACCGAATCCTACTCTCATCCTCAGTCCATTAACAAAGTAAACACATTAATGAAGTAAACAACGTGGATTTTTCATTTGATTTTATTTTAACTGGAAAAAAAAGAAAAAAAAGAATAAGCAACATTATGCATTTTAACAGCGGTGATGATGTGTATTCTTTAGAGTCCTTGCCACCATGAGACAAATTGGCATTGCAAATTGCCAATTTGTAGCTCGACTTGAATTGCCTTCTTTTGACTGAAAGTACTGCCAAACAACACTTTTTCTGCTCAAAAGTTCCATTTTAACTTTCTCACAGCCTACTGCATTCGAACGGTCCACCTACTGTATGTAATGAGTGGGAATAAGATTTGTCCCCTTTAAGAGCTGTGCGCTCCCTATTGAACTGTCTGCAGTCTGTATTGTATGTGCCGTGCGCCTCGAACACCCCATGTATGCAAGTTATTTCTGTTTGATGCTCATTTTTATCTTATTTTGTTAAGTAACGCTGTGGACGGTAGAACATGTGACAGACAGTTACAGAGAGTTCGATTGGGGAATAAAGTGCGAGTTGTGAGATGCCAATCGCCTCCGTGAGTCTGTTTTCTTGCTGACACAACGCGTAACACTACAGGATTGTTTGACTTGAACTGGCGCTGTACAGACCCATCGGACATCAAAGTACCGCGAGAGCATTTCATAAGCATAAGGAGCCGTCTGCTCTCTATTCGCTCTAATGTCATACTGATGATATACTCTGATGTCATTCACCAATCGGTCTGTGCAGCGCCGGTTCAAGTTGAACAAGCCTAAGGTAAACACCTTCCCGTAATCAAGGGCAGCGTGACATCGACGCAGCGCGCGTAGTGCAAGCCTAGGGTTCGGTGGGAAAAAATTCTAAGGTTCAGCAGAAACCGAACCCTGTTAAAAAGCCCAATATTCGTCTGAGTCCGAAACCGAATCCTGGAATCGGTGCATCCCTAGTAAAATTAAAGCAGTCCAGTAGTGACAAAAGTTCTGCATCGTAAACATTACAGGAATCAACATGGATGTTAAAGTCACCAAGTAAGATGGTAGCTGGAGAGGCGGGGCAGATCAGAGCAAGAAGGTCAGAGAGCTCAGGCAGGAAACTAGCAGATGTCTCAGGCGGCCGATAGACAAGGACCCCTTGTAGCTGCAGAGGCCCAGACAGAGCAAAGTGAATGCACTCAAATGAAGAGGTGTGTACTGGAAATTCTTTTATCTGGAAATCTGCATGATGTATGAGATGTAAGAGATGGATAGATTTAATCACCTCAAGGCTAACGTTACTCGGTACGATGTGCGAGTTGAGATTCTTGAGTTCCAAAACGCAGTACCTTAGGAAAGCCATGATGCCGGAGGAGACCGCTAGCTTGCCCAACGCTAGCTAGCGTTAGCTTACAAGCCGCAGACCATCCACCAGAGAAACACGGCCAAGCTTCAACAGAGAATACTGTGGACAATCAAGCCGTTGTCAGAGGTAATTACAGCTGTTGGCAGTTTGGGAATCATCAGAATAAAGCTAAGGTTTAAAAGTAGCCTGTCGACCACTCTGCAAGATAGCGTAGCAGCTGGAAAAGCCACTGGTTTAGCAGATCCTATAGCATAACCAGAGCACACAAGTTAAAGTGATCAGATGCAGTATGTTTGAATAGAAAGTTATGTTTGAATTGTGTTTAAGTAGACCAGCAAGGCGTCATAATGAAGCTTGTAACAGCAAGAGCCTTTTAGATGAGAATGACCTGAAGAGGCAGACAGCTCGGACTGTCACTTCTTTAGAGACTCAAAACTCTAGCCTCCAGCAGTAAACACACACACAAACAAAATACAGACACATGCTCACACATGGACAATTTTTATTGTTACACAAAATCCATTATTATTTAGTGAGTATAACAAAGAACGAGTGGGAGTGAATGAGTAAGACCCCCCCCCCCCCCCCCTCCAATGTTCAATAATAGATTTCCCTCCAAAAAAGAAACAGTTGAACCAGCTTGCTCAAGGGGCTGTTAGCAGACAAAGCCAACACATTTCATGCTAAGCCTTTCTTGCCAAAACCACACTCACACTTCATCACATATGAAACAATGCTGTCAATGGAACAGCAGCTCGTGGCGACAATACAAACAGTTCCTCCACATCTGCACAGCATGCTGTCATTTGAAAAGAGAGAGACAGTACTGACAGACTGTATATTTCCATACTCCCAACCACCATTTGTTATTATTCAGTTGCAAAGATTTCATTTAAGTCACATGGGCTGCACACTGATGAACCGTTTGTTGAGACAGAGTCTGAGACATTTCCTTTTAATCTGAGAGGGACATTGATGGTCCATCAGAACAGCTAAAGGTCAACTGCCCTGATGACTCAATGAATCTTGAGCTTCTTGTGCAAAAAAAAACAACAACTGTTGCTTTGCTGTGAATACCAATACATCTATGATAATAGATAATTCCAAAATGCAATGAGCCAGTTCAGCTGAATCTGTTCATAAATATCAAAAAATGTGCATAAATGGATGGAGTCCCAATAACACCTGTAGTTTAAGCCGAAGACAAAACGTTTGTATTCAGAAGACTCATTTGGACTAGTTTTAAGACTTTTTATCCTCTGGAGTCTTTCTGAAGCTTGAAAATTCATTCATCCTACACTAAATGCATGGCAAAAGCGATCAGCACCTTCTTCAAAACATCTCCCTTTGTGTTCCACTGAAGAAGTAAGCCATAGTGGTTTGAAATGACATGACCGTGAATGAATGATGACATTTGACTTTCCATCAGGACAAGTTTAGACCAACAGAAAACGGGAGTTTATAGAAAAGAACAACATTATCAGTCTCTGTCAATCTGACCCAGGGACCAGATATGAAAGTGAACGAGACGCAGAATTTGCAAAAAAAAGAGGAAGACGGATTGAAGGCTGCAGAGATGGAAATTCAACAGAAAGATCGAAACAAGAAGACGAGGAGGAATGAAATCTCAAGAGTGATGAGAAGACACCAATCAGAGGACAGGAAGTGACAGATATAGAGAGAGACAGAATGACAGAGTGTAAAAGAGCTTGTGCCCATCATCCCACTCTGTGTAGGGCTGATTGATGGCCAACAAAGTGAAGGTGACAGGCGTTTCATGTCGGTGATTTATGTCATTCATGAAGACACCATTGCTTGCACTTTTTCACCGTCATTGCACTCCGGCACTGACACGCGCGTGACATCCGCGACCTGTAATCTGTTAGAAGACTCAAAGATCTGAGATCGCTCGCACACACAAAAACAAACAGAGATCCTTCCCCCAGAGAAACACACACACACGCGCACACACACACACACACACACGCGCACACACACACACACACACACACACACACACACACACACACAAACACACACACACACACACACACACACACACACACAAACACACACACACAGAGACATAACTCAAAGGGTTTGTATTCAGATATTCAGATGTAGCTCTGAAGATCTGTTAAGCACAGCCTTTGAGAAAACCTGTCATGGACTAACCATAAAAAAAACGCCTTGCTTGCGTCTCCCTTTCTAAGTCATTGCCATGGCAACAGCACAGGTGATGGGTCTTGTGACAGTGACTGACAGCTCATAGAGGCCAGCGCTCTGCCACTTTGTTTGAAGCGCATAAACCAACCAGACAAGCAAAATGCGGCTCGTCCACATTCACTGTACACATCCGCTCATTATGTCAGCTATCAATCAGATGACAACATTTCAGTTGCTGAAGCCTTGAAAGACATGCATCAATGCAACCAAACAAAGGAAATGAGCAAACGCCAATGATTACAAAAGAACACTGACGATGCGCTCTTAATCATTTTCACCCAAATTTCCAACATCACATAAAGCACAACTATGAGGACTGACTTTTTCACCCCTCATTACCATGTCCCGTGGCTCTCAGCAAGGCAAGGAAAGCCCGGGCCAGTGCATAATAAACATCACTCAATCCGTCTTACTCTTTGTCCTTGGTCAGGTTGGTGCCAGTGAACAGATCTGGTAATGATGTACTGTGCAAACGCTATGGCATGAGTGACAAGGCTCATTTTCAGGCGAACTGAAGGAGCCCAATGCCTTGAAGCGGGCAAATTAGTCTGCCCAAATGGAACAAACTGCAGTGACAGACATTGCAATTTACTCAATTACAGGGCAGACACATATAGGCTATACTGTGCACAGAAATGATGTAGGATAGAGAGATTGAGTCTTTTCTGTTTGAGGAAAGGAAGGGTTTTGAAAGGGACTAAAGGTTTGAGAGAGAATCTGAGGTGAAGGGAGGGGGGACATACATACAGGGACATACTGGGGACGGTGCAGAAGTCAAAATACAACATTTATACTCGCTTTACTCATTTTTAATATTCATATTAAGGAAGATATGAACGAGGCGAACTACACTATCTTTCAAAAGTTTGGGGTCTGTATACTATTTGTTGCGAGCTCCTCCGTGAGAGAACGGTGCGAGACCGGTGCGTCTCGCAGGTGTCATTCATTAACAAATCACGCCACTGGCCTCGCGCCGTTCTCTCACGTCCCTCAGCCTCATCCTGCTCGCCACAATATTATTTTTCATTTTATTAAGACTCAGTTAATTGATCAAAATACAGTAAAGCAGTAATATTGTGAAACATTATTACAATTTGAAATAACTGCTTTCTATTTTTTTTTCATATGTTCTCAGCAGTCATTACTCCAGTCTTTAGTCACATGATCCTTAAAAAATCATATGCTGATTGGTGCTTCTTACTGACAAACATTTATTTTACTTAAAAAAAATAATGAATACAAGAATAATTCATAAATGTTCTTTCATAAAAGTTAATTAAAAAAAGAAAGAAAAAAGAAAAATCTTACTGATTCCAAACTTTCAAAGTAATGTAAGTAGGTGTTCAGGCAAAAAGAAAACCAACAAAAACACACATATGAAATATGATTTTCAGAAGCCTATAATCTAATTCAATTGTTCATACAGCCTTAATGAAAACAATAAATAGTGAACTATTTGCTTTAATTATGCCCTTCTTGATCAACAAAAAACATTTTTGTCTACCAAAGCAGATGTCAATTTAGTCAGAGTAAACTCAAAAAGAAATTAAAACAAAAATGTTGACTAAATTGAAAGGATATTTTCATATAAAAACTAATTAGCAACAGTCTCATGCATGATTAATTTATGCAAGTCATTATTATGACAACCAATGTGAACCTGTTAACAAATGGACTGCAGTCTGAAAAGGGAAAAATCAGATCTAACTAGCAGACTTAATAATCATTCGGAAAAATCAGGTAATTTCCCTGCAGTGTGAACAAAACCTTGCCGCTTCGGCATAGCTGTAAATTAGCTAATTCAGATAACGATTCAGTGTGGCGAAGAGTGGGTCTAATTACACTACAGCTATTAGCCATCCACATTTAAGTATTTTCTAAATCGGTTATACAGAAATAGCTGGACTAAATGTTATTCCTGCTTGGACAGCAGATAAGCTGCTGTAATAATCAGATAACTTGCTGATGTTTGTACCTGCGCAGACAATAATTAGAGGGCATTTCATTTTAATGCTCAAGTGTGTTTTTCAGCACTGTTTGAACTTTCCCGAGTGCAGTCCTCAACTATTATTTGCATGTTCATCTAATAAAAACTGAAATATCCCCAAATGGCAAAAAGGAGTGATATAAAAGTCTTCTACCAACAATACTAAAAGGAAATGAGCATTTATGCAGCATTTTTAGGAATGCAGCACGCATCATATGAGCCGACATTTTTCAAAATGACAACTGAAGACACATTGTAGATATTTCCCAAAGCAGTTTAGTAGCAAAGAACACTTCTTTGCTCAACATGAAGCAGCATTCGAAACCCATTTTACTTACAAAATGGAGTGAATCTCTGAGTGAAACAGGATATACAGTGAGGTGAGGGGGGGGTACAAGGTATTACATTTTTTTTCAAGAATTTCTTTGAAATAACATGCATGAATGGATGCAACATGCACAATAACACCAGGAATGTGTATTAAGAAAGTAAATAGGGTCATTTTTGATTTCGTATTGACTTTAATGTTTAAATTAGACTCCCAAGCCGCTCCTGTCTCAAACTCAGGCTCTCTGGTATAACCATGCAGACACATATGCACACACCAGAATACAAATGGATAAAGTAATTTAAAAAAAAGCCTTTTAGGGGGACTGGAAGCGCAATTAAAACAAAAATCTGCCTAGCTCGCCCATTCTTTTTTGGACTCTTGGACCGAGGTCTCCCTGCCCACCCTCCTCCACCCCCCACCCCCTCTCGCTTTCTCCAGCTTCAGCTGAATGCACGGCTGATTGAATCTGCCTCTGATTCAGTGAGCTCTCTGCCAGAAAATCAGTCAATTAAAATGGCCAAGGGCCATAGCTCCGCCAACAAGACGGAAAAAAAACAACAATAACAGTCCGCACAACAGAAAAATCAG
The DNA here is from genome assembly GCA_030578275.1 of Meda fulgida. Lineage (NCBI taxonomy): Eukaryota > Metazoa > Chordata > Actinopteri > Cypriniformes > Leuciscidae > Meda > Meda fulgida. Next base: position 22,826,609 of record CM060622.1, on the reverse strand, counting down.
CAAATTGAGAGGCACATAAATACAGCAGCTGAGGGAAGACCACATCGACAAGGTCTACACAGGGGGAGATGGAGATAAGGAAAGGATAGAACACATAATCAGGACGATAACACTGTACAATGATAGCTTTTTGCTTATAACTAGAAGGGAAACGTTGGGCCAGCTGCAGACTGTTTTCAGAGCAATCAGACAATGATTGTACACTGTACAAAATTATTCTGATAAATAATACTGAAATATTTACTTGAAAATGTACTTGATTATTGCAGTTAACACCAGAACTACCAAGGCAGTCATTTTGACCGTTTTTAAATTTTACAGTGTAATATCTTTGTTAAAATAAAATCAATGTGGCTGTAGGACTCTGACTTTTTCTAAATATGTGTATATTTAATTCTGACATTGTTATTTTATTAAAATCACAAAACACAAAACAGACTGACTATTTCTACCTAGAATGGCCATGGCGGTCATTTTGACCGCACGCATTATAGATATCATAAGTCCGCTACATTTCCCGCCATCAACGCCACATAATGTACAAGAAGTGCACAAATGAGCAAGTTTCGCGGAGGGACTTCATCACGCGACTGGCGAGCGAACTTCGCTCCGACAACATGAAATCAAAAGACACACAAGACGGTGTTTACCTGTGTGGACTGTGCATGCGTAAGTGTCAGTGAATGGTGCGGGGTGTTTGTGCCGTTCAAATGAGTCCACTTGGAGGAAAACGTGTTAACTGATTTTGTTCGATAATATTTCTTGTTCACTGAAACTAATTGTTCTAAAGCAGTTTGTTCCCTTTCGAGGGAACTCTACACTGCGTCGAGAATCGACTCTTTGGGGACGCTCCCTAAGCGTGCGCCTCTGAAGTATGAATGAAACTAATCCAATCCTGATTGGTGTTGCGTCGTGACGTAACATGTGACGGCATACCCGGAAGTATAAAAGTGACGCTGTCACAACACACACTAGCTTTCGCTCTTCAGCAAGCGCTCTCTGTGAAACTGTCTGTCTTATTTGGTGTTGTTTGTCTGTGACAAAGCTCTACATATGGCGAGTGAACATTACACTAGTGTGTGTACCCCTGCCCTGTTTATCTCACGGGCGGGGACACGCATCAGTTGTGTGTGTATAGTTATAGGAGCGCAGCACACACAGGCAGCTCTCGAGAGGGCTGCCTGTGAACACTGTGAAGCACTTCCTAATAGAGTGCTGCGCTCCCGCTCGGCCATAGTATTTTCTTATGATGGCCAGGCTCGCGATCCCCGCGATTCGGCTCCCGCATCCGTTGAGGCGGCGCGGCGGCTTGGATCGCGGGGATCGAAGAAGGATCTCGCGGATGAGAAACGAGACTGCTGAGGCTTTTTTTCGTTCATCATCTGCTGATTCTATAACACTCATTCATGACGCAGAAGCCCGCGATGCGGTTTCTTCTGCCCGTGACGAGTGCCTGTTGTTCGAGCTATCTGTTTCTGAGGAAATAGATTATGCTCAGCATCGGGAACGAGCAACATGAGTCACACTCGCCGGCTCATGTTTCTGCTTATGTAGAGCTTGTGGAGGTTGTGATGCATACTGTGGAGTCCAGTCTTAAAATAAATAATTAAATATATATGTGTATATATATTAGCTGGCCACAAAATAAGCAGGATGATCCTTGTCAAAGCAAGAAGAGCTAGACGAGAGATTCCTGTAGCACTATTCACAACCTCAGCGCTTGCCGGTCATCTGCTTCGGGAAGTCGAGAATAGTGCTCGAGAAACACCCGAGGCCGGTCTCAAGGGGCTGGTTCCCTTAATAGATTTTGTTGAATGGCAGCGCCTTCCAATTATCTATATGGGTCCTGAATATTTTTAAATATGGGTACAGACTGCAGTTCGGTTACCGACCTCCCAAGTTTGTTGGGGTCGTACCGACCGCAGTGGTTCCAGAACAGGCTCGGGTTATAGACAAGAGATACAGACTCTACTGGAGTTAAGGGGCCATAGAGAGTGTTCCCCTACCAGACAGGAAGTCCAGGTTTTACAGCCGGTACTTTTTAGTTCCAAAGGAGGATGGTGGACTGAGGCCAATTTTAGATCTAAGGCTATTGACTTGTTCTTTGAGGAGATCCAGGTTCAAAATGGTTACAATTTCCATTATCGGAAACCAAATCAGATCCGAGGACTGGTTTGGCATGGTAGATCTAAAAGTTGGGGCTGTCCACTCAGTTGCAAGGCAGCCAATGTTTTTCTAAAAAAGCGGGGCCCGGAAACGATGTGTATTGCCCGCCGTCTATGACGCTTCGGGCCGCATCATTTTCCAGCGAACGCACTCTGCGTCGTTTTAAAAAAAAAAAAACGAGCATCAGTTATGGTCACGAAAATCGTATCGACTACAGCCTGCCGGTATTCCGCTTCAGGGAGTCGAGAAAGATGCTCGAAAAACACCAGAGGCCAGTCTCGAGAGGCTGGTACCCCTAGTAGATTTTGTAGAGGCATGGTATCATCTTCCCAACAAATCTGCATGGGTCCTGCATAAAATAGAACTGCGGTTTGCGCACCGCCCCCCCAGGTTTTAAATTGGGGTGGTGCAAACTACAGTGTTTCCAGAGCAGGCTCAGGTGATGGAACAAGAAGTACAGACTCTGCTACTAAAGGAAGCCATGGAACGTGTTCATCCTTTAGACAAGGGGTCCGGGTTTTACAGCCGGTACTTTATAGTTCCAAAGAAGGATGGGGGGTTAAGGCCAATTCTAGATCTCAGGGTTTTTGACCCGATCTCTAAGGAGGTTCAGGTTCAAAATGTTAACCATTCCTGCAATCGTGAGTCAGATTAGATCCGAGGACTGGTTTGTCACGATAGATCTAAAGCACGCCTATTTTCTCATCTCCATCCTTCCATGTCACAGGAGATACCTGAGGTTTGCTTTCGGGGACGAAGCTTACCAGTATCGGGTTCTTCCGTTCGGCCTAGCACTCTCACCCCGCACATTCACCAAATGTATGGATGTAGCCCTTGCTCCACTGAGACTTCAAGGCATTCGTATATTGAATTATCTCGACGACTGGCTCATTCTGGCCCAGTCTCGAGAAATGGCGGTTCGGCATCGAGATGTCGTCCTTGGCCACATTCAGAAATTGGGGTTGAGACTCAAGAGTGTGCTAGAACCATCCCAATGCACGATATTTTTGGAATCGTGTGGAGCTCGATTACGATGCAGGCACAAATGTCTCCCGCACGTGTCGAGTCAATTCTGGCGATGGTATCTGGGTTAAGGCTGGGCCAGGCCATCACTGTAAAGCAATTTCTAAGAATGCTGGGCCTCATGGCAGCGGCATCCAACATCATTCCTTTGGGCCTTCTGCACATGAGGCCCATTCAGTGGTGGTTAAAAACCAAGGGGTTTTTTCCCAAGGGGAATCCGTTTCATATAATCAGAGTAACGCGCAGATGCCTTCGTTCTCTGCAAATATGGAAGAAACCTTGGTTCCTATCCCAAGGGCCAGTACTGGGAGTGTCATGTCGCCGGAAATCCGTTTCGACAGACGCGTCCCTCACTGGCAGGGGCGCGGTCATGGACGGCCGCTTTGCCAGGGGTCTGTGGCAGGACCATTATCATTCTTGGCATGTAAACCGCCTAGAGATGATGGCTGTGTTCAGGGCTTTGAGGAGCTTCCTCCCAGAGATCAAAGGTTACCATGTCTTAGTACGATCAGACAATACGTCGGTGGTAGCCTATCTGAACCGACAAGGGGGACTCAGATTGCGCCCTCTGTGCAGACTGGCGCATCAGATTATTCTTTGGTCCCAGGGGAAAATACTGTCTATCAAGGCAATGTATATTCCGGGGGTTCAGAATCAGGGAGCAGACATCCTGTCGAGGCAGGGGCTGAGGCCCGGGGAATGGAGACTTCATCCAGATGTGGTGAAGTTGATATGGGAGAGGTTTGGACCAATGGAAGTGGATCTGTTTGCGTCTCGAGAGACATCCCACTGTCCACTTTGGTTCTCCCTCTCACTTCCAGCCCCACTGGGGTTGGATGCCATGGTACAGGCCTGGCCGAGGCTTCGCCTGTACGCCTTTCCCCCGATCGCTCTGCTCCCGGGAGTCCTGGAGAGGGTCCGTCAGGAGGGAATCAGTCTTCTTCTGGTTGCCCCAATGTGGCCGACCCGAGTGTGGTTTTCAAACATAATATCACTCCTGATAGCTCCGCCATGGCAGATTCCTCTGAGGAGGGATCTGTTGTCTCAGGCGGGGGCACAATATTCCACCCTCAGCCAGAGCTGTGGAAATTGTGGGTCTGGCCTCTGAGGGGGTTCAGTACCTAAATGCTGGTCTATCAGCTGGAGTGGTTGAAACCATACTTAGCTCCAGAGCTCCATCTACTAGGAGATTATATGGCCTCAAGTGGAATGTTTTTGTCACTTGGTGTAGAGAACATGAGTTAGATCCAGTAAACTGCCCGGTGGCTTCAGTTCTGAAATTTCTTCAAGATCGTTTCTCTGCGGGTCTCTCCCCTTCCACGCTTAAGGTGTACGTGGCAGCCATTGCGGCTTTCCACGCTCCGTTAGGTGATGGGCCTCTGGGGAGGCACCAGTTGGTCATTCGGTTTCTCCGCGGTACTTGGAGGATGAGGCCGGCAACCAGGTCTAGGGTTCCTGCCTGGGACCTGGCTATAGTTCTGGAAGGGTTATCCCTGGCCCCTTTCGAACCTCTAGAGTCGGCTTCGCCTAAGGATTTAACGCAGAAAATGTTTTTTCTCTTGGCCATTACCTCACTTAAGAGGGTGGGAGATCTCCAAGCCCTGGCAGTGACACCAGCTTGCTTGGAGTTTGCCCCTGGCAGAGTAAAGGCCTTTTTGCACCCGAGTCCGGGCTACGTGCCTAAGGTTCCTTCGAACACGGCTCGGTCTACAGTCCTTCAGGCATTCCATCCTCCACCTCATGTGTCGGTAGAAGAAGAGAAGCTTCATTTGCTCTGCCCCGTCAGAGCTTTGAGCGTGTACCTTGAGAGGTCCTCTTCTTGGAGAAGGTCGGACCAGTTATTAGTATGTTTTGGGTCACCTAAGAAAGGGCTCCCGGCATCCAAGCAAACTATTAGTAATTGGATAGTTCAGGCTATTACTGAGGCTTACAAGGTGCGCGGTTTGCCTTCTCCTTTAGCCGTAAGGGCTCATTCAACTAGAAGCATGGCTTCTTCTAGGGCCTTTCTTTCGGGAGTACCTCTACAGGAGATCTGTGAGGCAGCCTGTTGGGCTACTCCGCATACTTTTATCAGGTTCTACAGTCTCCACCTTCCTAGTACGCCTGGCGCACACGTGCTCAGTCCTTGCTGAGTGCCTAGACAGTTTCACTCCGGGACAGGCTTATTCGGTGCGTGGCCTAGTGGGCACTCGTTCCCCAAAGAGTCGATTCTCGACGCAGTGTAGAGTTCCCTCGAAAGGGAACGTCTCGGGTTATGACTATAACCCTTGTTCCCTGAGAAGGGAACGAGACACTGCGTCGTTCTGCCACGCCCCTTGAGGCCTTTGAGCGTCTTGCTTCATCGCGAGGCTAGTGTGTGTTGTGACAGCGTCACTTTTATACTTCCGGGTATGCCGTCACATGTTACGTCACGACGCAACACCAATCAGGATTGGATTAGTTTCATTCATACTTCAGAGGCGCACGCTTAGGGAGCGTCCCCAAAGAGTTGATTCTCGACGCAGTGTCTCGTTCCCTTCTCAGGGAACAAGGGTTATAGTCATAACCCGAGACGTTTTCTTGTAATGTTCATGTTTTTTCTTAGCCTGTTTTTGTGTGTAACTGTATTGTGCTGCATAAGTGTCCATGAAAGTTTTTACAATGTATTCAAATGTATATAGGTAGTGTTTTTGTTATTGTATGTTATAAGTTATTGTATCATAAGATTTGTTTTTATTGTACAAAGAAAATAAGAAAATATTTATCAATTAGGCTGGAAAATACATTTTCACATTCATTTGAATTTAAATTCTGTGTCCTGATCTTTATTATTACCTATCGTAACATTGTAGATCCATTTATTTTTAGATTTGTATTGATCATTGAACTTATTTACAAACAGGGCTGTACTAAACGGTATGAAGATTTGACGTTTCCTAACTTTTTTGCATTTCTATTCACGTGGTGAGTGCTTTCTGTCTTTCTGTTGTACTTGTTTTAAGGGCGATGACGTCATAACATGACGACAGGAATTAAAAGCTTCATTGGAAAACTTAAAAAGAAGGTTCAAATGCAGATATGACATGACGAAAATGACGTTCAGTACGCCCATATGAACGTCAAAGAATGAACGGTCAGAATGACCGCTATGGTCGTTCTAGTAGTTATGGAATTCCGGTAGTTCTAGTGTTAAGGTTACAAGCAAGTTCCCTTTCGAGCGAACATCGATGATGTGTTATGTCGCTGACACAATGGGAACACCTTCAGAGCGTGCTGGTGTCTGAAACAAGTGTGCTACACGCCAAGCTCCGATTGACCATGACGACAGCAGGTGACATCCCGGACTACGTTTATATATACGTTTATGCACGATCGACATTCAGATTGTCTTCAGAAGCCGCATGATGCTACTGTGTGCTCTGCCAAGTCTCTAGAAGAAAAAAAATCTCATTGTTTGTTTGTTAGTTCTAAAAGCAAGTTTGCCCATCCTTTGTCTTTGTTAGGAGGGTAAAAAAAGGAAGAAAATATATGTGTGAAAGATATAAAGATAAAGAGGGGTTAACAAACATAGCGCCACACTTACAGACCGTGTGTTCTGCCATGCACCCGATATATGATGACGGTCCTTATGGGAGTAGAGCATGCTAGATCAGCTCTCGAGGGAGCCTCACTGTCCTCACTGTATGATGACTGTCCTCACTGCAAGTCATTTACTGTGAGGAAGCTCCGCTCTAGCCTCACCCTCTTCAATACAGATGGGAGTCTGACAGCTGTGCCTCGTGGTTCGGGTCCCACATCTGCTGAGGCAGCTCGTCGATTCAGATCATGGGGCTTATAAATGTAGCTCGTAGCGGAGCTTGAGACAGGCAGTGCCCTATCTCTTGCCCTTTCTACGGAATCCGAGGGGGCGATTCCAGATCTGGAAGCTTGTTCTGCGATTTCTTTCGGGAAGGATGAGGATCTGCCATCAGAGGGGTCCAGTGTGCGGCTGGTGGGCAGCTCTCGCTTTCGAAATCTTCCGTGGAGCAGCTCGACGTCGTCACTCAGACTAAACAAGAGTCAGAGCAAGCCTTGAAGCAAGTTTGATGACCATTTTCTCACCAGCGGTCAGACACAACTGCCCAAAACAAACCTCCTGTTCTTTCCTGAATTTGGAAAGCCCGTATTCATCCCGTGTTTATAGCCCGACGGCGTCGGATTATTTGACCATTGTCGGGTTCAATGAGCATAGGTATAAGTCGATAAGTCGTGGAAGAGATGCTTGCAGGCTATCTATCCCCCACATTGGGTTCCTCATTGAAGAGGCTGGCCTTTCCATCCAGACTTTGCTGTATAAAGTGTAATATATGTATATATGTAACATCTTTGCTTGTGGGCAAGGCTTATGAGGCAGCAGATCAGGTTGGTGGGGCCCCTGCACACCATGCCAGTTATGCAGGCCTACAAGGCTGACCTGTTAAAAGAGCGGGACAGCGCTGAGCCCCTGACCCCCGAAGCTATCAAAGAGTTATGTCTGAATTTTTACGTACATCAATACAAGTTATTGCTGGATCTCATGACTGCAGTCGACAATGTGATACCGTCAGGCCTGCTGCACATCAGGCCCTTCAAGTGGTGGTTAAAATAAGATATGTTTGCATCTGAAGAAATTAACCCACTGTCCACTTTGGTTCTCTCTAAATTTTCCAGCTCCCCTGGGGCTGGATGCCATTGTACAGACGTGGAAGAGGCTGCGTCTCTATGCCTTTTCCCCTGATTGCTCCTGATTGCCTCACTGTCCTCACTGTATGATGACTGTCCTCACTGCAAGTCATTTACTGTGAGGAAGCTCCGCTCTAGCCTCACCCTCTTCAATACAGATGGGAGTCTGACAGCTGTGCCTCGTGGTTCGGGTCCCACATCTGCTGAGGCAGCTCGTCGATTCAGATCATGGGGCTTATAAATGTAGCTCGTAGCGGAGCTTGAGACAGGCAGTGCCCTATCTCTTGCCCTTTCTACGGAATCCGAGGGGGCGATTCCAGATCTGGAAGCTTGTTCTGCGATTTCTTTCGGGAAGGATGAGGATCTGCCATCAGAGGGGTCCAGTGTGCGGCTGGTGGGCAGCTCTCGCTTTCGAAATCTTCCGTGGAGCAGCTCGACGTCGTCACTCAGACTAAACAAGAGTCAGAGCAAGCCTTGAAGCAAGTTTGATGACCATTTTCTCACCAGCGGTCAGACACAACTGCCCAAAACAAACCTCCTGTTCTTTCCTGAATTTGGAAAGCCCGTATTCATCCCGTGTTTATAGCCCGACGGCGTCGGATTATTTGACCATTGTCGGGTTCAATGAGCATAGGTATAAGTCGATAAGTCGTGGAAGAGATGCTTGCAGGCTATCTATCCCCCACATTGGGTTCCTCATTGAAGAGGCTGGCCTTTCCATCCAGACTTTGCTGTATAAAGTGTAATATATGTATATATGTAACATCTTTGCTTGTGGGCAAGGCTTATGAGGCAGCAGATCAGGTTGGTGGGGCCCCTGCACACCATGCCAGTTATGCAGGCCTACAAGGCTGACCTGTTAAAAGAGCGGGACAGCGCTGAGCCCCTGACCCCCGAAGCTATCAAAGAGTTATGTCTGAATTTTTACGTACATCAATACAAGTTATTGCTGGATCTCATGACTGCAGTCGACAATGTGATACCGTCAGGCCTGCTGCACATCAGGCCCTTCAAGTGGTGGTTAAAATAAGATATGTTTGCATCTGAAGAAATTAACCCACTGTCCACTTTGGTTCTCTCTAAATTATCCAGCTCCCCTGGGGCTGGATGCCATTGTACAGACGTGGAAGAGGCTGCGTCTCTATGCCTTTTCCCCTGATTGCTCTGCTCCTGGGAGTCCTGGCAAGGGTTCGTCAGGAAGGGGTTTGTCTACTATTTCCCTGTTCTGGCCAGACTTAGTGTCTCTACTAGAAGGCTCTCCTCAGGAGATTCTGACCAGGAGGGACCATCTGTCCCAGGATCAGAGGACAGTCTTTCACCCCCGGCAATACTTGCCACACAGAGATGAAAGATATCTCTTTAGAAATCTCGGAGTGTCTACTTTTAAATGAAGTTATTCTAATCGAAAACAAATATTCACTGTTTATGTAATTCCTATGAAACCAACAATCTTCCCTGTCTGACCTCATTACTTTTTAATTTGGCAACACCCATGCGCTGTGCAAGCTCTTACGGTAATTGTCCACATTCCATAGTGAGGAGCGGCTCGATCGCTTCAATAAATGGTCTCTGCAAGCACTGTTTGAGTCACTTTTGATGTTCATTTGAAAAGCAAAACGCACCAAACATGAAGATCACAGATAAACCATATTTTGGCACAGTCTTGTGTTTATTGTCTTCATATTTAATAAGTCAAAGCATTTTTATCATCTTTTTATCCAGCTAGAGAGATATCTGTATTAGCGATTTCCTGGAGCGTCATAAGTTATGTGTGTTTTTATAGCATAATGTGTTTTAGTGCTCAATAATGCCCTCACCTCAATATCAAAAATATTGAAAAAATTGAAGTAAACATATGATAATTTTCTATATTGAAGTGTTGCTTTCTAATTATTTAGTTATAAGCCGCCTGCATTTTCCACGTAAGATAAACGTTTTCTGTAAAGAAAATTATTATTATTTTAATTAATATATAATATATAATTATATTTATTCTTAAACACAATACTTGTTATTTTAATAATGAAATAGTGTTATTACAATAGGAATAATTCTTATGTATTATATTTTTATTCAGTTCTACTAGTAAATAATCATAGCAATTACTATTTTACTATGTATTATATTGCGTAATTTTAACCAGATAGTTTTAACCAGTTTGTAACAAGGAATGAGCACTCTCATAAGCCCACATCTCCAATCACTGAAAACAGCTGCAAATCTTTTGCAATGAACACCCCCACTACCTTTGTTATTTTCTTGTGTCTCTCGGAACCAGTTGGGTATGTATGCTGGAAGAAATCAGCAAGGGACTGTTGCTTTTTGGATGACTATTACCTGCTCTGCTATCCTGCTTTCAGACGGTGATTTTTCTGGGTGATGACGGCGCAGATGTGCAGTAATGATGGAAGTGTTTTCATTTGAGTAGGCGACACGTGTAAAACATTGCTTGCACACAGTTTTTTTTTGTTTGTTTGTTTACCGTTTTTCATCCTCGCTTAACGGCAAAACTTAAATGTCCCCACACCACATATTTGAAAGACGGTGGTGCTTCCACATACTGCAGCCTTACTTCCCCATTCACCATGCAAGGCTAAGCGGCCTTTAGAGCATAGCGATTGGATATTTACTTGCGGGGAGGCATTTCCTCACCTCAGAGCGTAGACTCACAGGCACACACAAACAGAGCCAAATCAGAGTGAAATAAAACACACAGAAATTATTTAAATGCAAAGCCAAAAAAAAAAAAAAAAAAACGCAATTCACAAATGCGTATTGAATCGTAGATGTTGTGGATGTCAAGCAAATCACAATCATGATGGTGACATTTGCTGAGAAGATTGTGACCCTCGACCCAAAGGCAAGAGATTTCCAGTTGTTATTTCAAGAACACTATTGACACATAACTGCATATCATGTTCATTCAAATATGATTTTGATAATGACAGAAATAAGGAGTTGACTTTAAATTATTAACATTAGATTGGCTGAAATGTGTGCCCACGGTGGTTCCACTGAGAATGTGTACAAAAAAAACGGTGATCTGCTCTGTTTGCAGAAAGTGAAATGGACATTCTCCCTGATTTAATCAGATTATTTAAATGTAATTTAAGTGGTTTTGTGTTTTATTTACTCTGTTGACTTATTTTAATAAATAGTTTGTTGAACAATACGCATAAGGTAGGGTGACCATATTTTAGTTTTCAGAAAAGAGGACGGGGGCGTGGTTTGGAGAGGTGTGGTCAAGGGGTGGAGGCTTGGTTCGGTGAATGCATCAAATGTATTCACAACCTTGCAACTATTGTACTTTAATACATAAAGTAATACATCCTTTCAATTCAAAGTTTGGCCCTCAGCAATAGAATATATATATTATTTTTTTTAATATAGTTTAGCTTTTAACACCTTTTACATGACACTATTATTTTCATGGCCATAGGTTTAAAATAAAATAAAAAAAATCTACTATACTATTCCACTAAAAAACAATTTCAATCCTCCTGATGTTCTCTTGTAGCCAATATTTCCTTATGTGGGCTTTATGTGTCGCTAGCTTTATTTGACACTGACATGTACGTGCCAGCATGGCAGGTCGTGTATTCTGCTTTACACGGATCCCGACTGAAACGAAAACACGGGACTTTTCTCTCTAAAATATTTTGTGAATTTAGATTTGGGCTTTTTTTTTTTTACGCTGTTAGCTACTTACATCTTATCTTGCATTTGACCGTAAACTGAAGCGTTGAGTCATGCTGCTAAAATTCTGTGAACATAAAGTCCGCCTACTTTGATTTGATTGGTCATTTCAAATATTCTGACATTGATGAGTAGTGACAGACCAATGAGGCTGAGATGAACACACACACACACACACACACACACACACACACACACACACACACACACACACACACACACACACACACACACACACACACAGGCCTCTGTTTTCTGACATGCTCTCTGCTTGGAGCCGCTGCGGATTGAGGAAGCCGGGGCGAAGCCAAAGCCAGTTTCATATGTTTTCAAAGGCAAGCGCCAGTCAATTTAAAGTACACGCTTAATGGGCCCATGAAAAACAGTGAAAACTGGACATTTTCATGCATTTATAAAACTCCCCCAGACACGCCCTGGACAGAACGTAAAAAGTGGACATGTCCGGGCAAAAGAGGACGTTTGGTCACCCTAGCATAAGGGATTTTTTTTCTAACCTAAAAGTGACAGTTTTGGCCCCATTTGAAGACCAGAAGATAAAGTAAGATGGATACATAGACAAACTGTGGCATATGGTAACATGTTTGTGTCTTTTAAAAGTGAAAATAGGGTTTGCCCGTTATGGGTGATGACAATACTAATGTGTCTAGAGTCAGAATCTTCTCAGCAAACACTCTTCCCAGCCAGAAATGTCACCAGCATGATTGTGATGTGCTTGTGAATCTGCACAGTGGAGCTGGGGAGGGCAGTATCATTTCGAAGGGTGTATTGTTAACTATCTTAAAATGGATATTACATTTGATATGCTATGGCAAGGGGTAATGTACAGGCAGCAGAGATGAGTTCTTTCTTGAAGTGAGTATGCCATCCACATACATACTTACTGAACTCATTTAACTTAGCTCACACATTCCCTTACATTTTCAAATTTGTCTGCATCCCATAGTGTCCATCTACAACAATCAGCTACTTTTTGTCTTGTTCTAAAGATTTTTTTTTAATTTAAGTTAGTACAACTATTCATTTCAGTTAAACTATTTCCACTACTTGCAGAATTAAATTCCTTTAAGACTTGTCCCACGTGCCGCACACTGACACATAGCAGTCTATTGCACATACTGTACATATTGTAAAAAAGGCTATAGTTACTAACCTCTCTCTAAAATCTCTCCCTCTGTATTTTGAGGCACATGCGCACACAGAGCACCTTCCCTGAGCCAATCAGTGTCCAGAAACCTTGACCATGTGATCTCCCCCGTCTCACAGAGACAGTGGCTGTGTCCGAAATCTCCACTCAAACCACTACTCCCTAACCCCCATGTAAGAGGTAGGGAGTAGAGCACTATTATAGTGAGCTCACCAGCATAATAGAAACACCACTTTCGGACACTACTCGATCGTCTCTCGGCGCCGTTGATTAAGTCCTTACTGACGCACTATTTAAACGCGCCATCATCTGTCAGCTGGTGCCGAGCCAGCTCTGGGCTAAATTGATTTTTTTTATAAAAATACATTACATTATATTGAGCTTATTTCTCCAAAATTGTAAAATTAAAAGTCATTTCTGTCCGTTTCTGTTATAATGCGTTACTCCACACATGATTATAACTTATAAACATAAATAAAATTAATACACATATTTCATAAATTTTCATTACTGTACTGTAAAGTAGAGGGCTAATGTTAGCAAGCTGCGTCGTTAGGCATGATTTGTGCCGTAATGGGGCAATACGTGCTTACAAACAATTTATACATGTCTGACAAAATTGTCTGACAAAATTGAACTACTACATATCGTAAGTTAAACGAGAAAGAACATAACTTACATTTGTATGACAAATTCGTATTGTCGCTCTGCTCTCCTTGACGTCCATCCGCCATTTTTACGATCAGCGCAATGCATGATGGTATGTAGGGCTTGGGTTAGTGACCATTGGTTGTACACTACTTTTCAAAATGCATTCTGGGATACATTGAGTGGACTATATAGGGTATAATAATCATCACTATACATTCGGACAGCACTACAAAATGGCGAGCTCACTATATAGTCCACTATATAGTGAGTAGTGGGAGATTTCGGACACAGCCAGTATTACAGTGCAGCGGGACACGGAGACTGACGCTGAAGCTAAAGCAGTATAAACTGTTTATATATCGCATTTCGGACGAAGTGTTGTGCGTGAATGCAAAAGTAAGTTTGTAATCATTAATCATACAGTCTACGAGGACTGCATTCGCTCTGGGAAACAAGTTATTATGATGTAACGATATACCATAGAGATGTGTGTGTAATCCCAATTGTTTATTCATGCCTGTAACACTCTAGCTAGTATGTCTGTATACATAACTTTATTATTGTCCGCACAAGAGTTACACTTGCTTTATTATTACATGTTATGTTATAGTTTGAAGCGAAATTCGCTGTATTTGTTTCTATATTTAATGGGAGAATTGTGAACAATTTATTATGCGCATGCGCTCTCATTACCCTGACAGAGCGGCGCCATACAAGCTTCGCCGCCTTACAAGGTGTCAGATTACAACTGTGCGTGGCATATAACATAAAGGTTGCAGCCTTGTCAGCCTACCTTACATTTGCTTTCAGTTTATACTAATAATGTGCATGTTTAATTATTAATGTTATTTTATCGTGTTACATTATTGCTCATATGTTTAATTGTTGTAATTATTATTATGTATATTCATGTTTATGTTACTGTTTATTCTATAGAAAACCACAACCATAAAAGCCAGTCTGTTGAGTGATGACAATAAATGGGTTATTCCCAGAAATGTATTGCATCTTCGTTTCCGTCTCTATTCGGACAGTCTTTGGTGGGTCAGCACCCTGAGCTGGCAACATGTGTCTTATAAGTGCTACCAATCAAAAGCATTTTTTCATGAATATAGCTACAGAAATGCAAATTATACACATACATAATATGAACTGCAATGCAAAACACAAGTATGAGTCCCAATCATGTAGCTAAAGTAAAACACTGTTTTGAAGAAAAAAAAGCCTACTAAAAAAAATACATACACTGTTACTGTTGAAGCCTCTTATTACTTTTCTTGATGCATTCTTGAGTGTTCAATGTTATTGTGCTGTATGGAAACGATTGGTTACAAAAAGCTTTGTAGAGCAAACAGTGAGGAACCATTTATTTATTTTTGCGTCATTTTACTTAATTGAACATGCCTCTGCTCAGCCATGGTGCCTTGATCTAGAGACCTACATGGAACGGATTTTTCTGTCCCGCTCCCGCAAAACTACATGTTACCTTCTTCTGGCCGCAAAAGTCCGCATAGAAGTATAAATAGATTTTATGTGTGCGTCCATGAAATAGCCTACTTTCAAGTTGTGTCACCACAACCTATACACATCAGCTTAAATGCTCCAGATAATGTATTTGTCATTAAAGCATCAACATTCAAAAACCAATGTTAATTTAACATTAAAGCAAGCAGGCGACTGCATGCATGGTTTGGCATGACACTTACCTAATAATTCTTGAAAAGCTGACATCTCAGTTCATCGCGATCTCACAAAGCTCCGTTATTATTAATAAAGCTGACTGCACAATGAATCTTTCATAATGTCTGCACTTTGTTTGTTATAATCAGAGGATTTGCCAACATGCAGAATTCAGCACTGGATAAAAACTGAGTGGTGAGTGGATTCTATCTTAAATGCATCTGATTGGCTATTGCATTCAAGAAATCAACACACATGTCTGTGATTGGCTACATTGCACAACACTGCAAAAACATGTTATACATAGAAACTCTGCCTGTAGCATATATCGTTTTTATTTTGATTTAGTTGTTTTTGTTGTTTTTGTGCTACAGATGAATAACAATTTATTTATTTTTAGATGTTTAATCTATACACGCCCCAGTCCCTTGACTCCACCCGCATGTCAAAACAATGGCATAAAGAAGCGTTGCAAATGAATTAGGTATGCCCTAGGTATGGAAAATATGTGTTGCTAAATCATTCCTGCAAAAATTTTGTTGCAGAGATAAAATAGGATCAAAGTTCTTAAGCTTCTTTTACAGCTGTCAAAAAACTGCCCAATAGGCTACTTTATTTTTCTTTTGCAATACTTTATTGATTTGCAAATATATGTGGCATGGATGTAACTCTTTCAGCTGTCATTGATTTTTTAAATTAATTCTATATTTATTTTTGCTCTGTTTTTTTTATTTTTTATTTTATTTTACAATTCTTTTAATTTGCGAAACATTTTTTTCTCTCTTGGTCCTTTATTTTTCTTTTGAAGGTCTGTATCGTAGTTTGCAAAACTTTATTTTCTTTGGCAATACTTTATTGTTTTGTAAATATATGTGGCATGGATCTGCCTCCATAAGATCTATTCACAATGATCTCCCACATTCACTTTTTCAAAACAAATCCCATCATCTTAGTGGTAAAGAGGTTTCCCATATCACATCATAATGACTATAGCAACATTGTTCCCTTTGAGAGGGTGGTTATGTCATATGTTAAGGTCATCCAAACAGCCACAAACCAACATGCCAGCATGAACCACTTGATTTAGGTGGCTGTTGTGTTTTCTATCCATAACACGAGTTAAAGAACTTATTGAACAACATAGCATTCAACAATCATGAAAAGATAGCATTGCTAACAAAAATCTACACTTGCACTAAAGTTCCTCAGTCTATAACAGCTACAGGCAACCATGGTCCACAATTGGACATATTGTCCCCTCTGTCAACATTCCAGGTGTCTAGAAAACAGTGGTTGAGTGATACTATACAGTTTCAGTAAAATATGGAAGATAATACTTTTTGGGGTTGATACAATTTTTTCTGTCTTTGAAAAAAGTATCTTCTGCCCACCAAGGCTGCTTTTATTTGAACAGAGATAGAGTTAAAAACACTAATATTGTTACCACATTATTACCATTTAAAATGACAGTTTTCTATTTTAATATATTTTAAAATGTAAATTATTCCTGTGATGGCAAAGCTTAAATTTCACGAGCCATTATTCTATTCTTGAGTGTCACACGATCCTTCAGAAATAATTATAATATGCTGATGTGCTGCATTTCTCATTATTATTGGCTAATTTGATATAATGTGGATAATTTCATGTGCACATAAAGTAAATGTTTATGTTATCGTATCTGTTAAAGTTAAAGTTAACTCTTTCCCCGCCATTGACGGAATTTTCCGGCTTCCCGTGTATTCACTCTTATGCGGTAGAGGGCGCTATAACACATTTTCTGAATGAGTCCCGAATCTCCAGATCAAAACACATGCGAAGAATATGCAGATAAGCAATATCATATGAACTCATATGAAAAAGTAAAATAACGCGATCATCAACATTAAACAGAATATAAATCAAAACTGCCTAATGTTACTGAATGAAATGTCGACCCAGGACAAGCTAAAGGACTGTGCAAGCATTAGATGTGTTGATGGACTCTACCTACTCCATTCTATGTTTTGATCGTCGTACTGAATCTGATCTGGATGTAGTCTTTGACGAAAACTTGATTTTCTCAGCTTTTTGCTTAAAATATTGCTTTACCCACATTCAAGTGTTGATACAAAAAAGAATGCATGAAGCTACAATAAAACCGTTTGTTTTTGTTTAAAAGCAGAGGATCTGTTCTTTCTTTTGATATATGGCATGTGCGTGTACTTTGGGGATAAGCACAAAATTTACAGGAATGAGTAAAATTTTTCGCAATATGCGCAATCCCTCACCGAATTTCAAGCCCTGTAACACCAACAATATTCATCTGGAGCAAATGAAACGAGTGAGTGAGGGGAGGCGGGTTTGTATGTCAACTCGCTGCCAGAGAGATGAGCGAGCGAGAAAGCGCAGCTGGTATATGAGTAATGGAAAATATGGTATGTGAAAAAATGAGTATTGGAAGCGTTTCAGATATTTCAGTTTCGATATGTACTGAAAAATCTATATTCTTGACAACACTGTATTTCTCTTATTTCAGATGTTTTGCCATCACCTTGCTATTTGTTGCACTGTATTCGATTCTCGTCATACAGACACACAGCAAGATTCTGAGCTGAAAGCATTGGTACATTTTAGGAAATGCCAAATGTGAACATGCTGTTTGTGTGGATGCCAACCCATGGCAACACACCGGAAATATGCAGGGCAGGGATTTTGGAAAAATATTACATTAATTAATGTTAACTACTATTATCTTTTAAAACGTTTCCTGCTTACGGACAAATACAGTAGAAACAACAGGCCTCCATTATCACGTTCCTCACGGGGTCATGGGATGAGGCTGAAGGGTGGTATATGGAGATAAGGAACTCACACAGGCTGCGAGAACTCCGGAGGCTCATCGTTGACGTTGGCCATACGAAGACGCACAGTGGCTGTGCCGGTTCGAGGCACCTCCCCCTTATCCACCGCCATCACTACGAATTCATACAGGTGGTTGAGCCTCTCATAATCCAGAGGGCCTGACGGGAATATGGTGCCATGGGCTGAAATGGTGAAATGTGGACTAAGCGTGTAGTATGTGATATCTGCATTCTGCTCCGAATCACAATCACTGGCTGATACTGCAAAAGAGAAAGAAACACAGGACATGGGTGTTAAAGCAAAAAGCTGCACTACAGAGAAGTGCAGAATCAGCTAATAGGATCAATCTTTATTTGAGCTTCCTTGTGTAAATAGCTTGGGCATATGCGCTTGTCAAATAAACGTCTAGAACGGTTATACATGACTGGAAATCAAAAGATCCCAGGCTGTGAGTCTTATTGCATCTGACAACTACAGTAAAATGCAATGCCGTTCAATAAGGTGTGAGCCAGTTTCAAATGAACTTCAGAATAAGGCACTGCATACACAGTAGCTGCTTTTCACATCAACTCAACCAGTGTCGACAAAAGGGGGTAAACATTTCTCAAGCCTTCTGGGCTGAGGTCCAGTTTTCCTGATTCTGCACTTTAGAAAGCCCACCGTTTTTTTTTTTGCTGAATTGTATATTACACATTTTAAGTTATAAACTTATAAGCAACATTATAAACATTAAACATTATAAACAACATACCCAAAGAAAGAAAGAAATAAAGAAATGTTCGACTCTGCAGAGACTGCAGAGACATCTGTTTTTGCTAGACAATAAACAATACATTCATATTATTAATAAGGCTTTAAAAAAATTATTTACCTGAAATATTGCCTAATTTGATATATGTAGGCAAAACTGGATTTAAGGACAGAAAACGGTAACACTACTTCGATAGTCCACTTTAGACATTGTAACAACTACAAGAAACTTTGCAACTACATGCCAACTACCAGTCATTAGAGTATTTGTAGACCGTCTGAGTAATGTCTGCTAACACTTTATTGTGATGCTCCTCCAACAGACATTCCACTGACTACAAGTAACTTTGCAACTACGGGTTGCAACTAACCCAAACTAGGGCTGCACGATGTATCGCTTTAGCATTGATATCGCGATGTGATGTATAGGGATCGTAGTTGATCGGTGATCCGTACAGGCCAGCTGCTCCCCGGTTCAGAACGCATGTGATTCACGGATTATTTGAAAAGTTTAACCATCATAGAATGAAACTTTATCATTTGCGAGTGTTTTTAAGTTGAATCAGGCATCAAATGCAAGAGGATTCGCACACTATTTTCTGTGCAAACAGATAGCTGAGCAGACAGCATGTGAACACCGAATTCAGTTCTTTCTTTTGAGCTTAAACGGACACGTGCACGCAAAATAAAGTCAAAATGCCTGTCTCGTGAGTATCCTCGTAAAAACACAGTCGGTTATGTGTTGTAAACTGAGAAAGAAAACGAATGCGTGTAATTTATATTAGGTCCGTGCATTAATCTTAAAGGGACAGCAGCCTAATGTGCATGCAGCTGTTTGTCACCAATGGTGATCAAACAACAACAGAGAAAATGACTTGTAGCTTTAACAAAGATAAATTGTATCCATTAATTCATTAATTATATTAGTTATATTTCATTTAGACAATGAAGACTGTTATTTTTACATTTGATTATTCAATTTATGTACCTGAATACTGTTAGATTTACCTGAAAAACATAAATCACTGCTTATTTCAGTTGTATCTTCCTTCTATTGTATTTATCTATGCTCTAATTTGTTTTATAATTTTCTATGCAGATTCACTCCTCTACAAAATCACCCCAATTATTATAGAATGATTATTTCTTTTCAAGTAGAGCTATTCAAATCATCTGGTGAAATTGTTTTTATATTGCAATAATATATTGCAGAAAAACAAAATATCACAATGTCAGTTTTTTCCAATGTCGTGCAGCCCTAACCCGAACACCTAACCCTAACCTAACAGTCTACTTATATTAGAGTTAGTTGACATGTAGTTGCAAAGTTACTTATAGGATTAGTAGACTGTCCACTTAATATCTGCAAACAATTTATTTTGATGGTCCTCCAACAGACATTCCACTGACTATCAATAATTTTTCTACTACATGTCAACTTATTCTACTAACCCTAACCTAACAGTCTAATGAGAGTTAGTTGACATGTAGTTGCAAAGTTAGTGCTAGCCAGTAAGCTAATTATTGAGCTTTTCTTTATAACTGACGAAAGCATTTTGATTTTTGTCTATGATTAGTGCATGAGGAGTGCAAAATTAAATCAAATATTCAAGCATTTCATATATTTAAACATGTATCAACAAGTGAAAACCATCCTTAATTGTGAAAACCTAAGCTTCTGAAATATTACAGTACAAAAAGATCAGTATTGTAATACAATATTTAGATTTTATATGTTTTAATTATTCATTCAGTTATTCTGCTTTTATATCTTCCAGTATGTTAACTAGCCCAGGTACTTTCACAGATGACGTTTATAATTAACCCTCCTTCAAGTCTCTTGAAATGTGCTTGTTGAGTGTGTGCTCAATCAGGTCCTCCTGATCGCACCAAACAAGTCCGTGAGGCAGGTCCCAAATCCCCCTCTACCTCACTCAATTCCATCAATGGCAGGTCCCAAATCCCCCTCTACCTCACCCAATTCCATCTATGGCAGTGAGGTCCATGAATTCCATCATGGGAGAAGTAAGATAAAGACAGGAAATTAAACAGGATAATTCCATAATGATACATTGGCTAAATCCTAATATTTTGCTGTTCATGAAGCTGAAGTGGACCTCCAGCAATAAAATCCAGCAAACCTAAGCCATTACGAAAAAGACTGTACCCACAGATGTTTAAATTATAAATTGTCCACCTCATACATTATGAATGCTTGATTAGATGCCACATGTTACAAATTATTCTTGCAAAGTAGCCCTTCTTCTGTTCTTCTGGATAGGTTTGACTGGAGCAAGCATGATAATTCATGCCGGGTAGAGATAATCGTTGTGAAGCACACACAGACGTGTGTGCAGATGTTGGTTGGCATGCACCTGCTAATATGCACATCTGCTGTACACATCACCTTTCTCATCCTGCCAGGAGTCTCTGTGTGAATCTCTCAAAATGTCTGCCAAGTCCTGTTATTCTCCAGACCAGCAGCTCTTTTTTTAATCTCAATAACTTTCCAGTGTTTGTTTGTTTTGTTCTCTTTTGTTTGCCGTTGTGTCTGCATATGCAGTCTGTCTATCTTTAGCAGTTGTTGTTTTGTCCATCACTTCATTTCTGAGTTGCTTTGATAGCAGCTGTGGTTGTCTAAAATTTAATGAGAATATGAAAGCTCTTCTTATCATAGCTGAGGGCATGTGTTTTCCATTCTGTGCACTCTACAAGTGCACTCTCTGGAGTTAGTACATAGACTCCAGGTTCAATGTGCAATTTAGACACATGAAAGGGCACATCAGGGGAGAAGTGCTTCAAAGGTGGTGTTAAACAGAATGATAGAAGAAGAAAATGTCATCTTCTCGTCTCATTGTGAGAAAGAGACTTTCTTCATTGAGCCATACTAGTCTCAAATTGCACGGCCACGGGTCGTCTACAGCCCATTCATGGATTGTTCGATTGAATGCAAAACTAGAAAACTGTTTTTCACTCTGGGGAGCTCAAATCTGACATGGAAAAAAATTGCATTATGATGGTAATTAACATTATTGAGATTATGTCGAGAAAAATAATATTTGCAATGCACAGACAATGTTTTTGAACAACAATTAGAAGGAATATGGCTGTTTCATATAATTCAATTGTATCCAATAATGTTGTGGATTTACCCATTTAATCTGCATGACCACCAGTAACCTAAAGTGCTAATTCACCCAAATGCATGTACACTACCGTTCAAAAGGTTTGGGTTGGTACGATTTTTTAATATTTTTAATATTTAAAATCTCATGCTCACGCTCATGCTCACAAAGGCTACGTGTATTCAATCACAAATACAGTAATAACAGAAATATTGTGAAATATTATTAAAATTTAAAACAAGCGTTTGTTATATTTTAAAATGTAATGTATTCCTGTGATGTCAAAGCTGAATTTTCAGCATAATTACTTAAAACTTCAGTGTCACATGGTCCTTCAGAAATCATTCTAATATGGTGAATTATTGCTCAATAAATATTTCTAATGATAATTTTGAAAACTGTATTTTTGTGGAAACAGTGATGCATTTTTTTTTAGAATCCTTTGAGGAATAGCAATACCATTTATTTGAAATATAATTTTTGTAACATTATACATGTCTTTACTGTCACTTTTGATCAATTTAAAAGTGTCCTTGCTGGATAAAAGTTAAACGTGATATTTCAGCATGCAACTGCAAGTTACTCACTAGTCAGAACATGTAAATCACATTGGCACTCATTTATCATTCTTGCGTAAAAAGCGTATATGTTGGCGTAAGATTATGCTTACACTCCTCTCACCGCCTGATTTATCAAGCTGTGCGCTGAAATCCAGGTGTACGCAAGATCTGCCCTTGATAAATGCCGCGGCTGAAAACGATCGTCATTAGAATATCACGCCCCTATATATTCAAGTCTCCGCTTCCCCCACGCCCTCATTTTACGCCATGGACACACGGAAGACGGCAAAGAATAGAAACTTCTCCGACGTGGAGCCGAAATGACCTATCACAATGCATTTTTTTACAGCACGTGTTTTGAAACAATTAGCATTTAATTTCGGATCACGTCACTTGTATTGGGGTGTACAATAGTGATGATGATGTGATGTGGAGTACCATTCATTCACATTAATATTTGCATGAAAATTTGTAATATTCTTATTATTATGATTTTTATTATTAATGACGCTTGTTGGTATTTAGAAGAAGAATGTCATTTTTATTATTTTGTCAGTCTGAATTATTTTTTGGTCATTGAAGCCTTTCATTACTGAACCCAGTCCGTGCGCACCTGCCGGACCTAACCCTTGTAGGGTATGAGCGCAGAATCATGAAGTCATTATTTCTTAACACAATAAACACATGTTAACGAAGGGTTTCTAAAGCCCCAACCTATGACTCTTCCAATTCTAAATCCTTCCGTTAGCGCCAGCCAGTCTGAAGGGTAGATTAATTCTTGACACCTTTACAGCGTAATGAGTCCTAACAGAGATCCTCGCGCAGCCCTGGTTTGTTCACGAGCCAACATCAAAGAAGACCGTTATCTCCAAGCCCCCCCCCAGCGAGGGAGGAATGCCAGATGCGCAAGCGGACACCACACACACGCATACACACAAACACATATATGCATCTCTAACAGTAAAACCCAGAAATGAGTGATTCCGAAATGTAAACATAATGTATTCCTGTATGTTTGAAGTTTATACTGTATCGAGTCTATCTAGGAGTGTTAGTTTATGTAGTTGAACTTAGCTGACTTCTATTAAAGTCTAAGAGTATGTATACTCTTAGTATGTATAAAAAATATTCTACTATGTTTTTCCCATCTTTGCAAGTGAAAGGCTTAAACGCTCATCCTCATAAAACACACAAATGAGGTCATCAGACTAAGACAAAGGGAAGATCTGGCGCCAAAATCTGTGACTTGCTATTGGTCTGTGCTCCCAAAGAAGGGGGCGTTAAGTTTCACTTTAAAAGAGGTGACATGGCTCTTCTTCAGCCTCTTCTTCGTGCTACTCTTCCTGTGTAAGTCCTGCGACCTAGTCGTCTTATTTTATCTTTGGTTTTATTTTACGTTTAACTCAGTCTTTTATTTGATGCTCGGTTCTCGTCGGCAGAACGAACGCGGCATCTTGCATTTTTGATAGAAGTTCTTTATCCTTTGGGTGAAAGGACTCCTCCGCAGCATAACCTTAAGACTTTCGAATTTCCCGCGAACCAAACACGCTCTCGAAAAACCGAAAGGACGCTTCCAGCTCACCAACCACGGGGACATCCACGCCCACACACGCCTGCTTGCCCAGCGACATAAAGGTCCCGTGCAAGTATAATTCAATCCAGATTCAAGCGCGTTAAAGTGTGGATTTTCCTTGTTGGCTCTAAAGGTTCAACTGTGGTAACAATCTTTGTTTTTCTGTCTTCTACTTTTCTTTCTTACTGTTTTTGCTCTTATTATTCGATATGTTCATTGTTAAATGTAGTTGTAGTTTCTAGTTCATTTTTATTAAACCCATTATACTCTCAATTGTCTCTGTTTGTTGGTCACGGAACAAAGCCTCTTTACTGTATGATCTGATGCTACGAGCTGATACTGTTAAAGTTAACTAATTTGATTAGCAAACTTATACTAAGGATAAACCTTGTTGAGAATTGATAACGAATATCAAACGATCAGCTCGGCGGACGAACTGATTAGTTGTGGTAACAGTTACAGTTAACGCTAAGGTATTCTGAAAATTAACATAGCCCGCCTGCATATGAATTATATACTTAATTAATTACAATTTGCTGTGTTGATTACATATATCTGAAGCAGAAGCTTTATAATCCCTATTTGGGTGATTTTTATGTATGATGATCTAGTTCAGGACCGTATTCAATAACTGTTGATTCTAAATTGATAAATTGTTGTATACGTATTCCCCAAACCTGAGCTAAGTTCCTTACACCCTGAAACGTCAGTTAAAGCGCACAGGCTCGCAACTGAAGGAATACATATGCCTACAAATCAAATGCTTTGGTAAAGTCACACAAATTAAACATTGAAGTCCATGTTGCACAAAAATAAACACTGAAGTTTATAATTACTATGTTGTTGTTTTTTTACAGTGGGCCATAATATATCATATCTTTTAGTTTGTCAGTGCATTTTGTGGTGTTAGGAATTGTTTTACTGTGCTTTTCCTGCACAAACTCAAACGTGCGTACACCACCTCCTGAGCTGGCGTAGGATTTGAGCGTGCCGTACGCCAATATCCATATTGATAAATCTCAAAGTCACCGTGGTTTTGGGTGTACGCTGGAAATTTGGTGTACGCACTTTTGATAAATATGGGCCAATGTGAATAAGCTCTTTCAGCAACAACGCACTAAAACATCAGTGCTCCTTGACTAAAACATGAAAACTAAAATACACCCCTATTATTACCTTCTACTAAAATTAAAAGCCATTTTATTCAAATGAATGATAACCACATGATGAAACATTGAATAGATTTATAGGAGTTTTGGTAGCACTTTATTTTACAGTGTCCTTGTTGCACGTGTTACATGCAGTTACTATAGTAATAACTATAAATGATGCATAATTACATGCAACTAACCCTAAACCAAACCCTTACCCTATAGTAAGTACATGTAGTTAATTATTATTACTCTGTACTTAAATGTATAATTACACAGTAACACGGACACCTTAAAATAAAGTTGAACCGGATTTGTTTTAACAAAAGACAAAGTATGATTAAATGATATCTGTGTAAAAATGAACACTGGCTACTATTCCAGTGTTGTTATACAACGACCTCTAGGTAACAGCTATGGTACATTAATGTGCAGGTCCACAGACTTACCCTGCAGCAGCGACGTTGCGGTCGTGACCGTCTCAGGGACACCGTCTTTGCTATAAATGGACTGAAGGAACTCTGGAACACAGTCATTCTCGTCTGTGATGATCACTCGCACCTGTGAGAAACAAGTGAAAAGGAAGCCGGAAGGCACAAAAATAGAAAGGTGAGAATTGTCAACAGAACAATTGGGCAGATCATAATATCTTGATTTATGAATTACCATCAGGGAGAAAGTTAGCACATCACTGTGACTTGTCCCCAGTGTTTCCAAGAGTCAAGAGGGCTGCTGTTTCAAAAACGCCTTGCCAAAAAAGCTCTTTTTAACAAGCATAAAAGGCCATATTCTATCACTCTTTATAACCATCATCCTGTTTAATCTTGGCACTTTCTCACTGCAAATTATTTGGTGTCAAGAAGTTACGTTCAATGATAAGCAAATCTGTGCCTGAAAATGCAGTTTTGAAGTAGTGAAGAATCAAAACACAAAAGGACAAATATCCTACAATATCACATGAGCATGCCATAGCTTTTTCTCAATTTGTTCCAAAAGCATCAGGGAAGCTGAAAGAGGCACCTAATGCCTCCCATAAGACTGAATTAAGCTGAAAGTTGTTATCTGGAGGAGGAAAAACACTGTTTGAGTGCTTTTTCCCCTGACACTGTTGCTAAAGCTTCCTGCCAGTTGCTAAGTGACTCTAAGAACCTATTCACTTCAATTTCAGAGTCTGGAAATAGACAGACATAGTCAGATATGGTCAAAATTGTGACAACAGTTAACAGTCTACAATGTTACTCATATATCTAACTCTAACAAAGACCATAACCCAAAAATCACATAAAATAAAATGCCTCCATAAAAGACTGAATCAAAAAGAACAAGACAGAAGGATCCCAGAGGGAAAGTTTGTGGATCTCAGTAACTGTCCAGACCCCTATTTGATAAAAGAATAAAAGACAATGCTTAGTTTTTCCATTGTAAGTAAAACTAATGATAACCAAAGACTTTTTTAAGGATCTGTCACTGAAGACTGGAGTAATGATACTGAAAATTCCCCATCACAGGCATGAATTACATATTAAAATAGAAAACAGTTAATTTACTGTTTTTACATTTTGATAAAATAAATGCCGTCTTGGTGAGGAGAAGAAACTGCTTTCAAAAACATCAAGAAATCTTACAGACCAAGCATTTACATTATTTAAATTTAGATCGATTCACTAATGAATTACACTGTCTTGTGAACTGGCTGATTCATTGTAATAAACAGACTCAAAAGAACAATTAATTTACATATACCATTACTATGGCATGCAAGCATGTTTTATTCTACAGATATTTTTAGGCAATATTTTTTTTTATACCAGATATCATAAAACAAAATGTATATCCATATATATATATATATATATATATAGTATAGAGAGAGAGAGAGAGAGAGAGAGAGAGAGAGAGAGAGATTTCCATGACTTTTTCATATTTTCCATAACTATAAGAACCATAATAACAGTGACTGAACGGGCCATAATTATTAATTCAAAAGCCTGTTAATTTTGCACATTGTTAATGATGTCATTTTAAACTGTGTTTTGTTTAGTTTGTTGTAACGGGTGCTTTAACAGAGTCAAAAGAAACTGAGATGTGAGAAGAGTTACAGAGTGATTTCAGGGAGATGCTGTGTGGCTGAATGCAGAGGAAGCAACATGAAAATGCATCTCTGGACTATGTCTCACTGGAATTTTGAAGTAAAGAGTGTCTGTCAGTCTTGTAGAGCTTTTTGTTGTTGTTGTTGTTGTTGTTTTTGTCTACGTGCCCTCTTGCTCCCCATCTCCAGTTAGACACTCTGTGACATGCACTGTTTTGTAACATTCCCAAGCTAATAGCTAGTAGCTGGGATTTTGGCTGGCCTGCCTCAGGCCAGGACAGATGTATGGATCACTGAGCAGCCAAATCAAGTCGTGATGAGGCGAGACTACATCCTCCAGGGGAATAATACTGTATGAGTCATGAATGGGACTGCTGGGTATCTCTTTGATTTCAGCTAAATGATTGCCCTTACATTTCCCACAGTGCCACAACCTCTCCTTTACGTTTATTTTTTTTTTTCAGTCTATTATTGATCATTTCAATGGAAGGCATAAGTAATATGAACAGTATGTATCATCAATGTGTCTTAATTAAAGGACAACTGGAAATTATGTTCACACTGAAATAAGTGCACTCTACTACTTCTGATGAGACCCTTTCTCTTTCTTTCTGTCTTTATTTCTTCCTCTCTTTACATGCAATAATTCTACATAGACAAAAATAGACCTCAACACTTTACACACAAAACTCAACCACAGTGAAAGTCAACAAATATAAATAACTAAAATTATGGGTTCTTAACATCACCAAACAATAGCTAACAGTTATGATAAAAGAAACTACTAGAGCAACATAAATAAAGCCAGCAAGTAGTAAAACAATAAGATTATAACACACTAACTGCATAATTTATTAATGTTGGAATGCTGGGAGTTGTTTGTTCAGAAAACTGTATTTGGCTAGTTGGGACAACATTTATGGGAATTATGTTGGTCTTACATGCATTTTTACAGAGATTCACAGTAATTCACATTTCAGTAGTAGCTATGACCCCGCATTCAAAATAAAATTGTTTAACTGTCTATCAAGCTATCAAGATAGCTAGCAGGGGTTTTCAAAGTGGGGGGCCGCCGGGTGCACAGGGGGGGGGGTGGGGCGCAGCAAGTTGGGAAAAAAAAAAGCGAAAAAAAAAGTTAAAAAAAAGTTAAAATATTTCTATTATTATGAGTATTGTTATGAAATAGCATTATAAAAATGTATTGCATAGCCTATCTGAAGATTATACTTGTAATGTTAATCTTTAACAGATGCACCGATTGATTGGCTGGTGACCGGAATTGGGCGATTTTCATGTGATCGGCCATGTCTGACATAAGCCGATTTTATTCCGGTCTAATGCACTCGGGCATCGCATGATTAACATCGCGCAACATCAGCATCACACGTGCACACGGAACGCACATGTAGGAAACCTTGTGAATTACGGCCGTTTCAGATCGCAAGCGCTAGCGGCACATATGTTTTCAGCGTGTATGTTAATCAATGAGTGCATTCACACCGCGAGCAGGAGCTTCGCGTGAGCAGCAATGAAGCAGGTTTCGGCGCAGAGTCTATTTTTGCTGCGCAGCTCACGCTCAATTAAAGTGAAAGCACACTTTTGAGGGACAAAATAAATATGATTTCACACAAAAAGTGCCTAAAATGCACACTATTTGCATGTCTAGTGTGTTTTAACAAGAACTGGAGTAGGCTATGTCAGAAAAGAAAATGAAGACTCAAAAATATTTATAGAAAATTTACCCATTTAAACTTGTCTTAATTATTCATTTTGGGTAAAACTATATGGTGTTTTATATATATATACAATTTTTCGGCAGGTCAAACTCAATGAAAAATTGTAATCGGCCTAGAAAATTGTAATCAGTTCATCTCTATAATCTTTCTGATAGGCTGGTATCAAACACCATCACATAATCTGATGGTCACCTAGAGGTTTTATTTATTTATTTCTACTTTTGCCATAGTATTGTCGATGGGTTCAATAACACATCCTGCAAAAGGAGGCCTTGGCCATAACCTAGTGGTATTTGGGGGGCCTTGTCATGGAAAAGTTTGGGAACCCCTGTTTTAGAGCATAGATTTTTTTTTTTGCATAAATAAAAAATGACTGGATGGAGAGCTAAAAGCGTAAAAATCTCTGAAATCATGCACTTATATTTCTGTGGATGAGTAAATGACGTGAATCATTTACCTTCATACTATCAGTTATGAAGAATCAAAACCGTAATTATTGCATCTTTAATCATCGTTTCCCCATACATTTGTTTCACTGCTTTTTATTTATTTTTATTTTTTTATTATTGATTTCTTGTTGCTATACAACCACCTAGAGCAACCTATTGAGACTGAAATAAATAAGATATTGAATAAAGGTTATATTTCTACTAACATCAAAAATCCCATTCAATTTTATTCTGAAAGTAATAAAGTTAGTCTTGTGAACCAAGAGATAAAGAATAATTTTGTAGTGAAGTCATCATTTTATGATTAAAAGAGAGTTGATTGTTTGGGCTCTGAGAAAATGGGCAGTGTGTGTGTGTGTGTGTGTGTGTGTGTGTGTGTGTGTGTGTGTGTGTGTGTGTGTGTGTGTGTGTGTGTGTGTGTGTGTGTGTGTGTGTGTGTGTGTGTGTGTGTGTGTGTGTGTGTGTGTGTGTGTGTGTCTGTGTGTCTGTGTGTCTGTGTGTCTGTGTGTGTGTGTGTGTGTGTAAATCTTAAATCTGGACCCTGTCCCAGTCTGACTGTGCACCTGCAGCACTCACCTCAGCAGCACTACTGAGACTGTCCTTGTCCTCACTGGCCCTCACCAGCAGCAGGTAGCGGTGCTGGTCGCTCTCATAGTCTATAGTACGGGTCAGACTGATCTCCCCAGTCTCCGGCTGGATGCTGAAAAGACTGCTGGGATTGATGAGCAGGCTGTAAGCTACTGGCTGTTTTTGGAAGGACACTGCTGGAGTGACTAGGAAGCTGGATGAAAAAAGACAAAGAGAGAGACAACCTGATTGACTATATCCTGATTATGATTTTCTATAAGTGAGCAAACAACTGGAAAAGAAAGAAGAATGGGTAACCAAGGTAAAGTTAGTAGTGCACCAAAGACTTTTGAGCTAATTTGGACATCTGTGGAATATAAGTTTCAATCAAACCAACTTCCAAGGTGAACGCAGTACATCTTCAACAACATTTAGCTATAATCACAGAGAAAATGACTGCAGGCGTGGAGGATTGTTTGTTTGTTGAGGGAATAATGTAAAGATAAATGGTACAGCAGGGAAAAGATTAGTTCCGTGCTCATTGATCGTGTGTAAAGGCAGAAAAACAATTCACAGTTTTGTAAATTGTAAAACAAAGCATCAAATAACACAGTTTTGTGCTGGTTATCAAATACGTAGGGAGCAAAATAAAATGATACCTGAAGAAAGAGAGTGGAAATTGAAAGGTATTTCTCCTAATTTCCAATATCCAGATATTTCTCACTTAGAACAGTTTCCTCCTGATGCTAAAAAAAATATCGGATTTTTATTTTCATCGGAGGTGCATCTGCCTTACTGATCACTGTTATTATCCCTCACTTTATTTCTCATTGTTGTTTAATCACTGGGTCAAATCATGACAAATACACAGACTTCAGTTGCCATGAAAACAAAACCAAGCAATTAAAGTGTATCAATGCAATTTTATGACATTTTAAGCATTATCAAAGGAAAAACTCATGACTATTTACAAACATAGTTAGCAGTAAGAAATGATAATAGCTGATTGTAACTCTTTAATAAGTCAAGTCAAGTCATCTTCATTTATATAGCGCTTTTAACAATGTAGATTGTTTCAAATCAGCTTTACAGAGACAAACATATAATGTATAAGACGACTTTCTTTCTCTCTCTAAACAGACTTTAATAGCGCGAACCTGTGCTAAACACTGATGGCGTTCACATGTGCATTAAGAACTGATTCTATAGTTATGTGCGTTTGAAATTATGTGTTTGTAATCCTACAAAACATGCCTAAACAAACTACTTGTCTTGCCTATAAATTTGATACAGAATTTTATTTAATTCTTGACTTAACTTGACTTAATGATAATAATAATTAATTAAGAGCACTGATTAATCTAGTGGGATAATGTTAATTTCTAGATAAACTAATACATTTCAATGTACATTCCATGGGTTTTATGTGTATTTTACATCAAATGTGGTTCAACCACATGTGCTACTTTTAACAATAAAACGTACTAGTTTTAATATAAACTATTCTACCCTCATTGCAAATCAGGTTTATTCGCAAAATTTACAGAATTTTTGCGGTTTGCAATAAACAAATCACACAAAAGTAATTGAAATAGCTCAACATAACAAATTTTTGAAGTGGTTTCCCCAAATTCAACTGAAAATGAAACTTTTAATGACGTCTGCCGTCTCCAAATTATTCAACCCATGGAATAGAATCCCTCACAACAGCACAGATCTACAAAACAGGTGTTGTCTCAAGCACACCTGATGCAACTAATCAAGGGCTTCATTAGTTGCACCAGGTGTGCTTGAGCTAGAACACATGAAACCATGACCATAAATCATACAATATTTATTTTGTTTGCTGAGGGTCACAAGATAAGTAATCAATATGCACAACAACAAAAAATAGCATGGAAGTAGTTTTTATTTGTGAAATTTCTGAAATCCAAGTCTTCAGAATTTATATGACTTCTTTTTGTGAGGAACAGACTAGGGATGGCCATTTTTCAAAAATATTGTATTCGAATAGTTGGGCTCATAAAAATCGAATATTTGATTATTCGTTTATTTAAATGACGTTTAACGAGAAAGGTTTTTTTTTACGTTTTCGTCACTATTTCTGAACAAGCTTACGATTATGCAATATACACATCAAGCTTACAATATATCTTAAGGTTTTCTTTTAGTTGAAAACATAAAATATATGTGTAAACAAAAAACTATAAAGAACAAAAGCATTCAAGTCTGCATATGGTTATCTTGTTTATATTGTTTCACGTACATGTTGACAAAAACAATAATATCCATATGCTCGCGTGAGAAAACGCGCTGCGCTGACAGACGTGGCAGAGACACAAAGATAACGGTTTGCTAAGCGACCTTTCTAAAAGCACTTTCTAAAAGCGTTTTCTGTTCTTAAACCTGTCTCCCTCAACAAAACTTAAAGGAAGTATATGTCATTAAAATTGTATTGCTATCAGAAGATATTATATCTAAACACTCGGGGTACAGCTGAAATTACCTGCAGGGGTTAATGTAGTGATGGACAGCTGTCTTTCATCATTCGACTGCTGTTTGGATTTCATGGATTTCATTTCATTTCTCATTGTGGTGGTGATATTATGATAACTCAGTTTCTCAGAAACCCAGTAACGCATTAATTAATTTGATTAAAAATACTTCCATTTTGTAATAGAATTTTCATCTAAGTAATTCTAAACGTCGCGAGGCAGACAACGACATGTGATCAAATACAATCAACACGCTCCACAGCGCCACCCAGTGCATTTAATTATAACTGCGAGTTAGTGCTTGGGATTTATCATGGATTCACTGCATTGACGGCCAGCAAAGCAACGTAGTAAAAAATTTGAATAGTATTTTATTTTTCAAATAATAATTACAGATCTAATATTCAAAAATTCGAATATTCGTGCACATCCCTAGAACAGACCCAAACTGAAGTTTTTTAATCAATGATCCTCAGTAGCAAGCATAGTCCCACAATCTTTACAAATCCAAAATGGGACCGACGTTGTAGAGAGCGATACATAAAATGCATTATGACATCTACTTGTAGACAGCCATGTATGAGTGAGTTAAGGCGGGGCTCATTTGCATACTAATGGATCCACATATTCTCAATGGAGCAAGGGTGTAAAGTTACATTCAAGCTATTTTAAGGCATGAATAATTTTTTTTTTTTTCACTGGAACAACAGTTTAAATTTGTAATTTTTGTTATCAAAACCCCTATAGCACTGGATTAGTATTATCTGGAGACCTCGGGCGAATTAGAAATTACCCACCCTCTGTGTTCGGCAAAATATGGTAGGTCATTTGCGGGGGGATTTTAACTTTACAAATTATAGACATGGCCGATTCGCAAGGAATTACGATCACAGACAACCTCCGCAATTATTACAAATGACTAGAGGTCACCAGGTAATACTTATCCTGTGCGAATAGGGCTAAAGATGAGTTTTAAGGAATACAATTATTGATTACAGGGGGACTTTAACATGTAACTCAAACCTTGAAGAAAGAAAGGATTCTCCTCAACATGGCATTTCTCAAAAAAAGAAAAAAAATGTCAGTTAAAATATATAATTCATTTATAGGAGCTCTTCATCTTGATACATTCAGACCATCGAAAATAAATGCAAAATTATGATAATCACGTAGTCAAGCAGTCAAGATTGACAATTGTATTTTTGTAATCCCAAAGAAGCTTAACGGCAGACAGGCAGGCGAACAAAGGTAAATGTGAATTCCCTTCAGGTATTGTGGTTATTACAACTCCATTCCCATTGGCAGAGTTTGTCTGTTGGCTTGGTCTGCCTCAGCTGTCTGGCAAAGATCAGAATGTTTGGCAATAAGATTAACGTCACCCCATTTCTGTGCCATGAGCAATACACTTATCCTAACATTAGTTAGTTAACCATATTTTTTGCATAGCTATGGATGAAGCCAACTATAGTCAGTAAGACTTGGCTCCCATTGCCAAGCCAAGTTTAATGAAAGCAACAATATAGTGGAATCACAGGTGTGAATGAGGAAAATAATATACTGCAGCATGCAATGCATATTTAATGACATCCAGCTGCCATAAATGGATCCAGTAGGCACTTATTTAACATGGATTGGATTTAGGATAATTTTCTACAAGGCAATGCCTGATTTAATCCATCTTTGTAGGGCAGAGCTAATCATGCTTCCCTGTTGCAGCATCAAGCAAGTCATTTCACAGTGACTCATCTAATATCAAAAGGCTACACAATTAACACTGACTGTACAAAGACAAAATAATTAAGCGTCTATTTGTCACTTATACGTGAGAGAGAGTTAATTAAAAAAAAAAAAAAAAAAACATTAAACTACAAAGAAAAAAACCTGATGCTTTTATCGTATACATTACCTGGTTAACATTTGGGGGCTGTCTATACGAGCAGTACAAAGTTCTAATGTTCATGCATCTTTAATGCATATCACAGTACGCTGACATAGTCAAAGATCATTATTTCATGAATTTTGCATAGTGTAGTACACGATGACTCACACAAGCTACGCTCCAGCGAGAAGCAGAGGGCGCGGGATGGCTGTAAGTGCAGTATGATCCTGTTTCTATTTGTTACCCTGATGGATAAGCAGTGTTCTCACAGCGTGGGAGATGCATTTAGGGCGTGCTAGAATTACACATGGAAATAAGATTTGCTGCATTTACGAGATTGTTTGTGGGTTTGTGTGTGCGTGTTATGGCTTTACTCACGGTTGTCCTTCTGGTGTGTTTTCTGGTATGGAAATTGCATAAGACACGTTGGTGAACTGAGGAGCTCTTGGACCTGCGATGATGGACACTATGGCGGGAGGACTACGGCTGCCCTGGCGGTCGGCAGCCACCACTGTTAGAAGGTATTCTCTGTCTCTCTGCAGAGGGAGGCCTGTCGTCCGAACGTGACCGTTCTTCCTGTCCACCTCGAATCTCCCATCACCTCCTGTTGTACAACAGAACTTAACCTCACAGACCTCAAAATGAGTTCTTAATGTAAATATGTTGAGCACATGCATATTGTTGCTGTCGGCAACAATATGCATGTGAATAATTAAACTATTTTGGAAATAATTTAACACTGCTGTCAAAATTCATATTTTATGCATATGCCGTGATATTATTAACATTTGACCAAAATGAAACTTAAATGAAGATGAGAGTTTTTTGACCGGCGAATTTCAGACATAAATTATTTGTCTGTCATTAAAACAGCCGAATCTGAGGCAGTAAATGCATTGCATAACGTTGTATCAACTTACAGGTTATAAAGTTTACTGTAGCTATATGGATGCTCAGTTGTTTTTTTCTGTCATTTGGACAATATCTCATGTTATAAAAGATGTGCTACACAAAGGCTATTTGAGACAGTATTGGCTATGACTCGATGACAAATGCTAAACTAAGACACTCTTCTCTGCTCCTCAAATACATACAATTTTAGACTTTATATATAGATAGTTCTTGAGAAATGAAAATGCTGTATTTATTCAAACAAAGCAGTTTTTTTATTTACCCTTGCATTGCAAACAAGCAGAGACGATATCTTCTATAATATATAGATATCTTACAATAGAGGAAGGATGGAGTTAAGAGGTTTGACCGACAGTTTGAGGACCCAATGGAGTTACGGGGTTTAGTCACAAGCTCTTTTTAATACCTTTCATTGGTTAGATATTTGCAAAACCCACAGACAGACGTAAAGGGTAACCAACAGTAATGATTTATGAATAAATAAAAATGATAAAAATGAAATATTAAATATTAATGAAATATGGAGATACAAAGTTTCCGCCTGACAGCAACAATATATAATAATGGTAACACTTTGCAATAAGGTTCAGATTATCATCTAACAATGAAACATAGATAATTTATATCTAAGGCAGGGCTCCAGACTAACTTTTCCACTGGTTGCACTGGTGCTACCAACTTTCTCAGTTGGTCGCACATGATTTGGTCGCACCTTTTCTTTCTTTCTACTATATGGTATTAATCAATGCATGCTAAATGAATAGTTGTCTTTTAATCTGAATACCCTAGTTTTGTACTGATGTAAAAAGACTGACAGTGATATGAGACCTCATATTTGGCTAAATGTTTTAATCTTTTAACTATCAAATGAAAACCATAAAAACAACTATCAAAAAATCCCACCATGTTTTTTTTTTTATATCTGATTATATTTGCGTTTATCTATATATTGTATATTTCCACTGTGCTCTCATCATCAGTTGTGTCTTGAGTCTGTATGCTGGCTCGTCCTTTCCACCAGCATCCTCGCCTCCAAACTGTTTTTTAAAGTAATCAGCTATTGACCGCTTCATTTTAGACGACTTAATACCTGTGCGTTTCATCATAAGTGCACCATGCGCGTGTATGTGACTGATAATAGGGACTTTAAGCAGCAGCTGCTGATACAAGAGCAACGGTGTTCTGTTGTGCACGTGCAAATTTAACTGCTACTTCTTGACATTCTACTGTTACAGTCCACTTCGGAAAAATAGAAGATTTGCCGTAGTCGATAATACGTGACAGATTAGATAAGTCCCTGCAGTTTCACACTGCAAGCTTGAGCTTCACGTCAGCTTCACACACACTGCAGCTGCAGACACACGAGAGTATTCACACTGGAAGTGTTTGTACAGCGTCACAGCAGCGGCTCCAAAGCTCCATAGAAGTGATCATTTCTTTACTAGCCTATAAATTTGTTTTTATAAGCTGGTCATTTATAAACTTGATAGTCTTGAAAAATTGTTTTAACATGGGATGTGTTCAACATTCGCATGTAAATGGTATGCACCAAACACAACCTAGAAAACAGCTCCGATCATGTTGTTTCGGTCATGCTTTGATAAGTTGACAAGACAGCAAACTACGGGTTAAAAAAAAATGCAAACTCGGGTTTGATTTGGCTAGTGCTAGAGCTTATATAAGCTACCTGTCTGTGTATTACATAATAAACCAAAATAAAGTTTATATATCATATGTTCTGGCTAGTTTACTTAAGTTTTTTTATTATACACCATACATTCAACCAAACTGAATAATTGAAAACAAGTTCAAATGGGTAAATAAATATTTTCTATAAATATTTTTGATTCTTCATTTTCTTTTCTGACATACTCCAGTTCTTGTTAAAACACACTAGCCATGCTTATGCTGTGCATTTTGAGCACTTTTTTGGGGGAAATCATATTTGTTTTGTCCATCAAAAGTGTGCTTTCACTTTAATTGAGCTTGAGCAGTGCAGCAAAAATAGACTCGGCGCCGAAAAACCCGTTTCACTGTTGCTCACCTGACGCTCCTGCTTGACGCTCAAGCGCTGCTCCTGCTCTCGGTGTGAATACACCCACTGGTTAACATGTACGCCGAAAACAAAATATGCACCGCTCACGCTTGGGTTGTGAAACGGCCATGAAACTGCCGTGATGCAAGTGCAGGTAAGCAAACACCGAGTGTGTGACCATGTACTCGCACAAATGCGACCACGTCAAATCGTAACTTGCACATTCTCAAAAACTGGTCACATTTTGGTCTCAGCCTGGAGCCCTGATTTAGAGTAATGTTTATTTCTACGTATAGTACTATATTTTCAGCGTATCAACTTGTATAAATTAATTTCAATGTATTATGAGCAAATATGTGTAAGCTCCGTAGGCAAGTTGTGAGAACCCAAGTGCAGTATTTATTCAAAACAACACATACAGCAATATCAAAATAAAAAGCAAAGCATGACGTGGCATGAAACAAAACCATGGACAGACTTACATCACAGAGGTTACAGGAATCAATACTTGACAAAGACATATGGCAAACATGAGGGCTTAAATACACGAGACTAATGACAAGACAAGGGACACCTGTGAACAATGAACAGACGATTATCCAATGACAAGACACATGGCAGGATCACATGACAAACAGGGAATCACATGACAGACATGGAACAAGACATGAACAAACCAAATCGTGACAATATGAATGAATAATAGTATATTTATAAATGAACAAACCTTGATTAATACATGCAATAAAATGATGGATGTTGTTCATTGATGCATTGTATAATGTTAATAAATTGAACCTT
Organism: Meda fulgida; assembly: GCA_030578275.1. NCBI lineage: Eukaryota > Metazoa > Chordata > Actinopteri > Cypriniformes > Leuciscidae > Meda > Meda fulgida. Next base: position 22,788,582 of record CM060622.1, on the reverse strand, counting down.
AGAGTTTAAAGTAATTTATTATGGAAACATTTATTATGAAACAAAGAAACATTTACTATGAAAATGGTTGTACATTTTTGTGGAAAACATGATACTTTTTTCAGGATTCTGTGATGAACAGAAAATTCAAAACAACAGCATTTATTTGAAATGGAAACAAGGATTGTAACATTACAAATGTCTTTACTGTTACGTGTTACTGTTCTATATGCATCCTTGCTGAATAAAGGGTAGTTAATAAAAGTTAATTATATGCATGAATTTATTTTAAGGAGGCAAATAGGAAAATCTGCTTACCATCAGACAGGAAATATTCCACCTCTCCATTGACGCCCTCATCACCATCTCTGGCTTGAAGCTTGTAGACTAGTGAGTTTGGTGGGGCACTGGCAGAGACCACACTCAGGTAGGGGAAAGGGACCATTGACCATTCTGGGGCATTGTCATTGACATCCATCACCGTCAAATCCACTCTCACTGTATACCAGTCTGAACCTGTAAATCAGATATTCAATTAGCAACTGTGTTGTCTGTAATCATAAATGTAATAAATCAAATAAAAAATAAGGCAAAGGACAAATAAGCAAACTATTTTGAAATAGCTGGAGAGGTTTTGTTTGGTATTTTCAGTTTGCGACACAGGACATAATAGCCCATTGGCCCTGCATGTGTCATGATATGGGTTTCTTCACAGCACGTCCTCAGAGCAGTTTCATATACTTAGGTTCAAGTTTTGATGTTTATTTTCCACAAAAAATACTCCGCTACAAAACATCACAGAGAAATGTCATCACAGAATCTCATCACAGAGATGCAGAGAAACATTTACATGCAAGTTGTAGAGAATGGCAGATACTAATGAGTGGAGTGTTTTCCTCATGGCGGCGCTTGCTACGTTTAGCTGCTGCGTTGCCTCATTAAACATTCCTTCCTTATCACAATCATCGCCTTGCAAAGCGACAGAACTGAAAAGAGTTTCAGCACACATTTATGGACGACGCGGTATCATCATGGAAATGCATGAACGAAAATGCTAAAGGACAAAAAGAAAGAAAAACGTGTCAGCCATAAACCAGAAACAACCCGCCGGTGTCTTCTCTCCTTTGTGTTACTTTTCAGACTTGTTAAATCACCCCTTCAAACGCATCTCCCCATTTCCATTTATTTCTACTTTTTTTTTCCTCTTTCTCAAAAAATTCCTTTCTTGCTCTCACTTTTTTTCCCTGGGAGAGGTATAAATAGTGGGCTGTCTGTTAGAAGATGTGGAGTGACAGAGTCACGGGCTCTTTGATTCCCCAGGTGATTGTCCCTTTCATTGCCTGTGACAGCACACCTGCTGCCTTACACTGCTGGGGAGACAGAGAAGAAGAGCAAGAGAAAAAGAGAAAGAGAGAGAAAGGCCATGCGACAGAAGTATGAGTTTGTAGGGGAGACCTAGAAAAAGATTAACTTAAGCTCCAGGTTTGGATCAAAATAAAATGATAATTAATAATAGATTAATAGATAGAGGAGGTGGGCAAGGGAGAGCCATATTAAGATTGATATATATATATATATATATATATATATATATATATATATATATATATATATATATATATATATATATATAAGAGAGAGCGAGAGAGAGTGTAAGTGAGTGAGTGAGTATGTGTGTGTGTGTGTGTGTGTGTGTGTGTGTGTGTGTGTGTGTGTGTGTGTGTGTGTGTGTGTGTGTGTGTGCAGAAAGAGAAAGTAAATCCCTCTCTGGTGTATCAGGAGTTTCTCTCAGCTAATCCGAGCTCACAACAGACTATAAGGTCACTATTTTGTGTATACAGAACCCGCTGCAAATAACAAAACATGTTGTTGACTCAACCACATCCAGAGCATGCATTAAAACTTATGCACAGATCATTACCTACAAGGACCCAATAGCCATTAGATGAGTATTGCCACTGAAATGGCAAAAAAAAGAGAGGAAAAATGTGACAGTTTTGCTTTTCAAGTGGGAACTATGGCCGCTAGGGCTGGGCGACGGTTACCGCATTACCACGGTCACGTGACCCATACCGCGGGTCTGAGCTCGTCACCACCGCAATTTTTTTTTTATATAATTTTTTTTTTTTTAAAGTGCCTGCACATGTGCACGTTTTGTCTAATTACATGGATTCATTGATTCTAATTACTTGGATTGAGTCTAGTGACATTGTGTCTAACATGGATTCAAGGTTTTCTAAACAAAACTCATCAAAAGATGGAGAAAATCCGACCTTTTGCGAGTTGGGGAGCGGAATGTTTCATGACACATAACAACATTCCATTCGTATTGACTATTAGGCCTGTATGCGAGAGTACCTGTGTAATGTCTCTTGTAGCCTATAATTTGAATTCTATTTTGCTAAAGCATTAAAACACAAGCGCATGACTAATGAGAAAGCCCCAAAAGAAGGACGTCAGTTTTTAATTGCACGTGCTTATTTAACACGATTCTCTCACGTGGTTGAGCTGCGCAGCCGACAATAGCAGGTAGGTAGATAAATAATCGTTTGTTAAATAAGAGGCGATCTGAAATGTGTTCTTTTTTTTAAATCAAGTGACCAAAGTGCTCAAAGTGCCCCTGCTTGATATACAACCACTAATAAACAATCGGTTTTGATGAGGGGGGGGGAAACTACTTAGTGCGGATTAGAACCCAGAACCTCTGACACGCTTGGCAAAAGTTCTGCCACTGAACCATTAAAGTACATTGGGTTAGTAGTCGGATCTATGTATTTATTCAAATTAAACACAATGTACTATTGTATACTATGCACCAACTCCCAAGTTTTGTGATCTGTCCCGCCACTATAGTAGCACTGATCACTTTGAGGGGGGGATACAAATAATTAAGCAGAGGCAGGGATACATTGACCAGAAAGGGGGAAATCCCACGCATTTGTTTTGGGCTACAAAACTTGTTTTGTAAAGCATATACTCTGATTTTGACATGAAGCGTATGAACCCTCAACCCATCAGAGATGGAGTACACTCTCTTTAGTAAAAAGCAGAACTGTTTTGCTCACCCTAATGCTCCCATACTCACAGTGAGAGCATCAGGGTACCTGTATGAAAAGGTGCCCAGCATGACCTCCCAGTCAGAAGCAATCCTAGTGTGAGAGATGGATAGACATACTGAGAGCCCTAGAGGGAGAAAGATGGGGCTGGTGAAGGCCTCTCTGGAGCACTGAGAGATGGATAAAGGAATGCCCTGCCAGAGCCGAAGGGTCATTAGCGATATGCAAAAAAGATAAACATCACAGCCTCCATCTGAATAAAGTTCCTAAACTATCTTATTGCTCACTCAGGGTCTGAATTTAATTTCGTGCTACAAGCAGTAGCACAACTAAATACAATAGAATAAAGATACAAATGAAATAAACAGTACAGTACATTTTTCAGTTAAGTTTAACAGCAGTATTCAGGTAAGACATAGCCTACTACAAAAATAGTATAATAAATAACTCTGCATAGTCTTAACTGTATAAACTAAATAGATTGTGCCTTATTATAGCTACAAAAGTTATTTATACAAGAGCAGTGAGTGATTTTCTCTTTGGTCTTTTGGTCTTTGATTGACAGTAATGACACAGACAGCATCAGGTTTATTAGGCTGCTGTCACTTTAAGAGGTGCACAGAACCATACTGTTACACATGCGTTTACTCTCTCCACTGTTTACATTCACTTAAGACATAACCGACTGTGACCAACAACCCCTTTTGATGATGCACATGGAAATCTGGCTGATCCATGACGTGATCACCAACAGCAACGCAAAGTCAATTCTTCATTAATTTCATCTTTTTTAAAATGTTGTAGATTTATGTAGCAAATGAGAATCCATACAATTGTTGATTATATTTTGAGACAACAGTCTTGTTAATGTTTTTCAGTTTTGTTCAAGGTAATTAAAGCAACAGTTTTTCAATAACGGAAGAATATGTAAAAGTATGGTATTGTGACGATCTGCGGCTGGAGTGCCCGCTTGAGCCTCTGGGGGGCCCTCCTTCCTAGTTTGTTTTCATTATGTTTTAGTCTGGACTGATTATGGTTGATTTTACGCACCTGTGTTTTATTATCTTGTTTAGCGCACCTGTATTAAGCCTGAGTGGCCCTTTGTACCATTGCTCAGTATTGTATGTGTCTGACTGCATTACCTAGCCTTGTTCCAGTTCCAGTTCCAGTTCCAGTTTCAGTTTCCTTGTATTCTAGTGTTTCGGTTCCCTGATTATCTGCCTGTTCCCGGTTTCCCGTTTGCCTTATCCCTGCACGGATTTGATGTTTGTTTGGACTGCTTACCTGGTTTTGACCCCTGCCTGTTTCCTTGTACCTGTCTCTGGATTCTCCTCATAATAAAGCCTGCGTTTGGATCACCACTGTCCTTGTTCCATGTGCAGTTTCGTGACAGGTATTAGGGGTAAAAGGCACCCATGCTGACTTTTCCATTTATGTAATCAAATATTAAGTTGGGTGCCCATCTTAGAGATAACCACCATATTTATAATGAATCATATAATATAATAAAATCTATTTATCATTACTACACTATATTAATTATTGTGGTATCTCCTTCAATGCTTTCAGAATCTTTGCTTTTTTAAAATATTGTTAAAATGAACATTTAATTTAATGCTAAATTATTATTGAACAAAAATAAATTATTTTATAAAAGTTAACATAAAAATAAACTTTGTGCCGTGTGTCAGGTAAAAGGCCCACCTTGTCAATGTCATGCATTTGTAAGATTTTTAAACAAAACAAACCACTTTTATGATTTATTTTCAATAAAAACATGTATTTTTTTCTGCAAACATACACTATGGGAGTAGTGAAAAGCATTTTTTTTAAAGGTGTCCCTTAAGCGCCATCCTGCCCTATTGTTTAAAATTGCTTCAATGTTTAAATTGGCAAGACGTAAAACAATGTGCAAATGATAAACTTATTGATGATGTAAGACTGGTCCAAATGGCCAAGTGACACTTCCTTCAACTGTCCTGGATCGCGATCTTGTATCAAAGTGTGCAGCTCCCTTGAAATGCAAACCCGATGTGCTGATGTGAAGCCATTTGAGAAGACGTGGTACCACTGCGTCACTCACACTGTTTGTGAAATTAAATCTTACAGATCGTTTTCAAATTACTAATTTGCTTTGATAATCTGTTCGGATTAATTTTCTATCTAACCTACATGTTATAGTGCATAAATGTTTGCGGAAACATCCCACTTTATAATCGAGATACCTGAGGGAATGTTGAAATTATGCGCAGCACCCGCAATCCCGCACCGAAATTCAGGCCCTGTAACTATATCACCACTGCAGCTGGTGCTTCCAGATTCGCAGACAGTGAAAGACATGCATTAGAGATTAAAAATAAATATTTCACCTGGATGATGGGTAACAGATGGGAATAATGGAGGTTTAAAAAAACAAAACTTATAAAAACACCATTTGTGGGTTTGTATGAGAGAAAGAGAGAGAGTGAAAAATAACAACCAACAAGACTAAAAACAGAAGCAAGTAGGCTAATAAGTGGAAAAGCCAAAGAGCAACAATGTGGGATTAATACAATATAAAGCACCATTAGAACGGCCCTGAGGTTGTTATGGAAACGGAATTAAAACCACACTCGGACAACAGGAAAGAGAAAACACAAGCTGCCAAATGACTGCATAAATCAATGTCATTAAAAAACATGAATAGTGTTAAAATAATAGCTGCGGATCAAAGCCGCAGCGGAAGAAAATTAATCAGCATTTAGAGACGGGGGAAAAAGGGCAGCAAAAGCATTTAGCTGCAACGTTTTCCCACTTGCTTTCTGTTACTGAAACACAAGCTCAATAACTTAATAGTTCATACAATATGAAAAACAACATACACACCATAGACTCCCCACAGAGGGGTCTTTTATTACCCTAAATTATCCATCACAACTACTTATTATAACGCAAATTATTATACAGCTACTTACAAAACAAATTTGGCTCATTTTTTTGTACCCAGGACTATTGAGTTATAGAAAAATACATAAACAAATGCATTTTTTACAAAAAAACACTTGCAATATAAGGTTGCATTAATTAAGAAACATTCCAACACTACATAATGTTAATAGGGACTAGAAGTGAAGAAAAAAATTCTGAAAAAAACCTGCAGAAATACAGCAGGAGCATCCAACAAGAAGAAGCTAAACAGAATTTGGCTTTTAAGCAATAACAAAATATATTAAAATATATGCATGTGTCTTTATATATACTAAAAACCTTTTCTAATGTTTGTGCTCATGCATATTCACAGTTTAAGGAAGCTATTTTGCATGTTTTACTCAATGATTACACCACTTGAACTTTCAAAATATATCAGACCAACATGAAAACCAAGAACACATTTCAAGACCTTGGCATTTGCATTTTGAACTAGATTCTATCTTATTTTATCCTCATATCAAATGAGGATGTTCTTATGTGTCAATGGCACATACATGGAAATGAGATATTAATTTAATAAGCTGTAATTATGGCATTGTGAGAAAAGACTGCAGAGCGATGCAAGAGACATAAAACCGGCACAATGTGGGAATATGGTTGCCAGGTACAATGGTCAATTGTACAGTTTAGCAGTCATTATATAAAAATAAATGCTGAATCTCACCAATTATAATAAAGTATTCCAGATGGCCGTGTAATAACCGATGCAAAACTCTACAAAAGCATTTTGCCTGTACATGTAATTATGTGGGATATTTCAACCCAAGAAACCGGTTACATTATTTTTTTTATCTCTGATACAAACTGACAATGAAGACTGTTGATCCCTTTTAACCCAACTAGTTCAAGCCCAATCTGCCCTCATTCTCTGATTCTTTGTCACACTCTCTCATTCCTGATATCTGCTGACAGAGGGAGGGAGAGATGCAATTTGCAGCCGTCTACATGGAGATTTTTTCTCAGCACGTACGTTAACTAACAGGAGTCCTACGTCTCTAGAGCCGGACAAAAAAAGATGTTTAACAGCAATAACTGAGAAAACTGGAAGGGGAGAGAGAAATAGGAAGAGACAGGAAGAGAGCGAGTTTGTGCAGGCAGGAAAAAGAGAGCATACTGAAATAACACGAGAGAGAGAGAGAGAGAGAGAGAGAGAGAGAGAGAGAGAGAGAGAGAGAGAGAGAGAGAGAGAGAGAGAGAGAGAGAGAGAGAGAGAGAGAGAGAGAGAGAGAGAGAGAGAGATTTGCTAGAGAGAGTGCTAATTAAATACTCTCTCAGAGGATTACAAAGGGCCATTTGGATCCCCTGTGGAATTGTCACTTTTATAATCTTATTATAAAGGGTTAGGTACTCAAGATTTTTCTTTTCACATCAAACTTTCAATTAAAGAAAAGACAGAGAACATTTTTCAAAAAAGGAAAAGCTGCTGACACCAAATTGCATATGCAAATTGCAAATGACAAATGCAAAAGCCATAATGTTATGAATAAAAGTAAACCCACACACATTTACAGACGCTGATGACAAAATTCCATTTATGTCCCATTAGCAGGTTTTTTGAGGAGCCACTATAAAACAGGACTGTTTCAATTAATTCAATTAAGTGTTGTGACGACATGGCACTCTAATAAACAATCTTCACATCTACAGCATCACAAAGTCACTATAAGAATCCCATGCCCCTTGAGTACAAGCTGACAGTATTAGTAAATCATTACTAAGGTGATATTGACAAAAATATCACTTTTTTTTCCTATCATTCAATATCAATATTTAATGTATGCACACATAAATTGTTTGTTTACAAGTGAACTCCACATAGCTAGCTTTTAATTAGGTGCTCTAGAAAATCCATTTTCCCCTGTGTAATCATTTAATTGTATCATTGTAAACAGTGTTTTATTAAATTAATTAAAAAAAAACTTTAACAAATTTAATAAATCTTTTAAAAGGCAATCAAATTAAAATTGAATTTACAACAAAACAGAACCTGTATACTGTAGTTTAAAAAAAGGATGAAAAAATATCTTGGTTGTATGATATACTTATACTTATATCTTAAATTCTATTAGTATTGTTGTTACTTTAATAAGTGTATTTTAAAGAACTATACTAAAGTAATTAATTTATGTCATTATTGCTTCAAGTTAAAGCTACAATAGATTTATGACGCATAAGCGGAATTATTGAACTTGCTGTCCTGCTGAGGGATCTAATAATGTTTATGGAAGAGTGAAAACATTCATGACTGTGGTATGAAGCAGGGCACGATTGCTAATAAGAGACATATCAGCGCTACACGAGAGTCCCGTGGATATAAAGGAAAAAGGACATTTCATTCTACCGAACTACCCACAAGTGCTGTATTAATACTCACAGAGGTCAGATTATTTGACGAATGAAATTTGTGAGGTAACGCGGCGATGTTACCTGTCACGTGTCATTTGGTACACTTTCACACTAAACTGCATTTGAGTGTGTTGAAAGTTAGAATGTTATTCTATGTATTAGTTTGTTGGCTATATGAGACTAGCAGTAAGCTAGATCAACATTAGAATAGCATACTGATTATATTCTAACATTTCATCATGTTGAGTTATACAACATTGATTAGTTTTATGTACATTTGCTCACCTGTCTAATAAAGTACATGCAAGAGCAGCGTCTCTGTCAAGTCGAAGTTAGTGGAGGACGTGGAGCTCTCGGCATCTCGAAAACGCCACACTGATATTGATCCTCGTTTTAGGTCTCCTTTTGTCCCAAAGTCTGCTTGCCATGGTCCATAATGTTTGAACGAAACAACAACAGTGTGAGCGTGCCACTAGACATAACGCAGTTGTCCACGTCTGTCGCCATGGTTACTATGGCAGTACAAGCGGGAAACCAGGGATAACGCAGATATTACGTCATTGACAGGCAAGTGACGGGCACTATTTAAAATTGAGAATTTTTCTGAATTTAGAAATTATTAGAAATATTTAGGATAATGTAAGTACTCAATTGAAAGAAACATATAATATTGTGCAAGTGGTTTTTGGATATTTTGATACAAAATTCTAACATATTGTACCTTTAAACCAAACTTTTATTTTGATTATTTGTGATTAGACTCAATCTCCACTGGATTCTCATATCTCCACGAAGATAACGTCAGTAGACTATGGAGTGCTGTAAGGATCGGTGTTAGGCCCTCTGCTATTCTCAATATATATGCTGCCACTTGATAATATTATAAGAAAACATGGAATTAATTTCCACTGTTATGCTGATGACACTCAATTATATATTTCATCACGACCAGATGAAAACACTAACTCATCTAAATTGACAGAGTGTCTTAAAGATATAAAATGGTGTTACTTATTGGTCCAAAAAACTACCAACAAAACGTCTCGGGTTATGACTATAACCCTTGTTCCCTGAGAAGGGAACGAGACACTGCGTCGAGATCGACACTTTGGGGACGCTCCCTAAGCGTGCGCCTCTGAAGTATGAATAAAACTAATCCAATCCTGATTGGTGTTGCGTCGTGACGTAACATGTGACGGCATACCCGGAAGTATAAAAGTGACGCTGTCACAACACACACTAGCCTCGCGATGAAGCAAGACGCTCAAAGGCCTCAAAGGGCGTGGCAGAACGACGCAGTGTCTCGTTCCCTTCTCAGGGAACAAGGGTTATAGTCATAACCCGAGACGTTCCTTTTCGAGGGAACTCAACACTGCGTCGAGATCGACACTTTGGGGAACGAGTGCCCACTAGGCCACGCACCGAATAGGCCTGTCCCGGAGTGAAACTGTCTAGGCACTCAGCAAGGACTGAGCACGTGTGCGCCAGGCGTACTTGGAAGGTGGAGACTGTAGAACCTGATAAAAGTATGCGGAGTAGCCCAACCGGCTGCCTCGCAGATCTCCTGTAGAGGTACTCCCGAAAGAAGGGCCCTAGAAGAAGCCATGCTTCTAGTTGAATGGGCCCTGACGGCTAAAGGTGAAGGCAAACCGCGCACCTTGTAAGCCGCAGTAATAGCCTGGACTATCCAATTACTAATAGTCTGCTTAGATGCCGGGAGCCCCTTTTTAGGTGACCCAAAACATACTAATAACTGGTCCGACCTTCTCCAAGAAGAGGACCTCTCAAGGTACACGCTCAAAGCTCTGACGGGGCAGAGCAAATGAAGCTTCTCTTCTTCTGCCGACACATGATGTGGAGGATGGAATGCCTGAAGGACTACAGACCGAGCCGTGTTCGAAGGAACCTTAGGCACGTAGCCCGGACTCGGGTGCAAAAAGGCCTTTACTCTGCCAGGGGCAAACTCCAAGCAAGCTGGTGTTACTGCCAGGGCTTGGAGATCTCCCACCCTCTTAAGTGAGGTAATGGCCAAGAGAAAAACCATTTTCTGCGTTAAATCCCTAGGCGAAGCCGACTCTAGAGGTTCGAAAGGGGCCAGGGATAACCCTTCCAGAACTATAGCCAGGTCCCAAGCAGGAACTCTAGACCTGGTTGCCGGCCTCATCCTCCAAGTACCGCGGAGAAACCGAATGACCAACTGGTGCCTCCCCAGGGGCCCATCACTTAACGGAGCGTGGAAAGCTGCAATGGCTGCCACGTACACCTTAAGCGTGGAAGGGGAGAGACCCGCAGAGAACCGATCTTGAAGAAATTCCAGAACTGAAGCCACCGGGCAGTTTACTGGATCCAACTCATGTTCTCTACACCAAGTGGCAAAAACATTCCACTTGAGGCCATATAATCTCCTAGTAGACGGAGCTCTGGAGCTAAGTATAGTTTCAACCACTCCAGCTGATAGACCAGCATTCAGGTACTGAACCCCCTCAGAGGCCAGACCCACAATTTCCACAGCTCTGGCTGAGGGTGGAGAATTGTGCCCCCCGCCTGAGACAACAGATCCCTCCTCAGAGGAATCTGCCATGGCGGAGCTATCAGGAGTGATACTATGTTCGAAAACCACACTCGGGTCGGCCACATTGGGGCAACCAGAAGAAGACTGATGCCCTCCTGACGGACCCTCTCCAGGACTCCCGGGAGCAGAGCGATCGGGGGAAAAGCGTACAGGCGAAGCCTCGGCCAGGCCTGTACCATGGCATCCAACCCCAGAGGGGCTGGAAGTGAGAGGGAGAACCAAAGTGGACAGTGGGACGTCTCTCGAGACGCAAACAGATCCACTTCCATTGGTCCAAACCTCTCCCATATCAACTTCACCGCGTCTGTCGAAACGGATTTCCGGCGACATGACACTCCCAACACCGGCCCTTGGGATAGGAACCCAGGTTTCTTCCATATTTGCAGAGAACGAAGGCATCTGCGTGTTACTCTGATTACACGAAACGGATTCCCCTTGGGAGAAAACCCCTTGGTTTTCAACCACCACTGAAGGGGCCTCATGTGCAGAAGGCCCAAAGGAATAACGTTGGATGCCGCTGCCATGAGACCCAGCATTCTTTGAAATTGCTTTACAGTGATGGCCTGGCCCAGCCTTAACCCAGATACCATCGCCAGAATTGACTCGACACGTGCGGGAGACATTCGTGCCTGCATCGTAATCGAGCTCCACACGATTCCCAAAAATATCGTGGACTGGGATGGTTCTAGCACACTCTTTTTTACATTGAGTCTCAACCCTAATTTCTGAATGTGGCCAAGGACGACATCTCGATGCCGAACTGCCATTTCTCGAGACTGGGCCAGAATGAGCCAGTCGTCGAGATAATTCAATATACGGATGCCTTGAAGTCTCAGTGGAGCAAGGGCTACATCCATACACTTGGTGAATGTGCGGGGAGAGAGTGCTAGGCCGAACGGAAGAACCCGATATTGGTAAGCTTCGCCCCCGAAAGCGAACCTCAGGTATCTCCTGTGACATGGAAGGATGGAGATGTGAAAATAGGCGTCTTTTAGATCTATCGTGACAAACCAGTCCTCGGATCTGATTTGACTCACGATTGCAGGAATGGTTAACATCTTGAACCTGAACCTCCTCAGAGATCGGTTCAAAACCCTGAGATCTAAAATTGGCCTTAACCCCCCATCCTTCTTTGGAACTATAAAGTACCGGCTGTAAAACCCGGACTCCCTGTCTAAAGGATGAACACGTTCTATGGCTTCCTTTAGCAGCAAAGTCTGTACTTCCTGTTCCATCACCTGAGCCTGCTCTGGAAGTACTGCAGTTTGCACCACCCCAGAAAACTTGGGGGGGCGGCACGCAAACTGCAGTCTGTATCCTGATTTTATTATATGCAGGACCCATGCAGATATGTTGGGAAGATGATACCATGCCTCTACAAAATCTACTAGGGGTACCAGCCTCTCGAGACTGGCCTCTGGTGTTCTTCGAGCATCTTTCTCGACTGCCTGAAGCGGAATACCGGCAGGCTGTAGTCGATACGGTTCTTTTAACCATAACTGATGCTTTACTAGAAAATTTTCGCTGGAAAGAGATGCGGCCCGAAGCGTCGTTGACGGCGGGCAACCTACATCGTTTCCTAGAGGGCTCCGCTGCGAGAACAACCTCGGTTGCCCTGCAGTGGAGGGGACCTCCCTCAGAGATCCTACCATTCCGGTCAGGACCTCTTCCCCGAAGTCCTCCTAGCCTGAATGACTTCCCTCAGGTCACCCCTCTGGCTGGAGGACTTCGATTTCTGAGAGCGCTTCCTCTGTTGCCAAGCTCCAGGAGGAGGGGCTCTAGAGGAAACGCTCTCTTTCTGCTCTGCCCGGTGAGAGTAGCTGGCTGCTGGCTGGGGCTGATCGCTCGGCCCCACCCTACTCGATTTGGACTTAGCCTTACGGGGGAGGTACTGCTGGAACGCCGCAGATTGTTTCTTCGCCTCCTGAAACCTGTCGACGACCGAAGTAACGGCGTCGCCAAACAGGCCAGAAGGCGAGAGCGGCGCATCCAGCAGAAAAGACCTATCTTTTTCTTTTATTCCAGATAAGTTCAGCCACAGATGCCTCTCCGTAGCCACCATAGCTGCCATAGAGCGGCCAATGGCACGGGCCGTCTCTTTTGTGGCCCGGAGAGACAAATCTGTGGCCTTCCTCAACTCCGCAATATCCTCAGGAGTTGGCCCCTCCCCCTCATCCAAATCTTTCAGGAGGTCGGCCTGGTTTGCCTGCAAGACAGCCATAGTGTGCAGACATGAACCAGCCCGACCTGCCGCCATGTAAGCCCTGCCTATTAAAGCTGATGTATCTCTGCAGGGCTTACTAGGCAGCGCCGGGGTCTTTAGGGAAGACGCCGATTCAGGGGAAAGATAACCCGCTAAAGCTTCCTCTACTTTCGGCATCTTCCCATAACCCTTGTCCCGTGCCCCCACAATATTGCTATAATCAACCATACTGGGACTGGAGACACGAGACGAGTGCGGTTTATCCCACGATCTCGAGATTTCAGAATGGAGATCGGGGAAAAACGGCAAACCCCGGCACTGAGGTTGTGCTCTCTGCTGCAGGAAACGCTCATCAAGCTTGCTTTTCGCCTGCGTTCCCTGCTCATGATGTGGCCAGCTAATATTGAGTCTAGCCACTGCACGAGTCACAACCTCAACCAGCTCCTCATAAGCTTGGCCGTGAACTGGCGCGCCAAAATCACGGTCATCCGCATCAATACTCAGCACATCTACTTCCTCAGAAGCAGAGAGCTGAAGCATTGGGACCTGATCGTGGGCAGGAGAAGCCGCGATGCGGGCTCCTGGACCACTCTCAGGGGCTACGGGATCCTCAGACGAAGAATGAGAAGGTGCCTCAGCAGCCTCATTCTCATCTAAAAGATCCCGCTGCGAGCCCCACGATCTCAATCGCCGCGCCGCCTCAACAGACGCGGGACCAGAACCGCGGGGAGCGCGAGCCTGACCGTGCTCATCAAAGCACGCCAGCCGGGAGCACAACACTCTAATGGGTAGTGCTTCACAGTGAACACAAGCAGCTCCCTCGAGAGCTGCCCGTGCGTGCTGCGCTCCCAAACAATTCACACACAAAGAGTGTGTATCCCCACCCGTAATAAAGCGAGGGCAAGGATGCACACACTTCTTGAATTGTTCGCTGGCCATCATATATATATATAGATATGATATAAGGACAAACAACACCAAATAAGACAGACAGTTTTTCAACACAGAGCGCTTGCTGAAGAGCGAAAGCTAGTGTGTGTTGTGACAGCGTCACTTTTATACTTCCGGGTATGCCGTCACATGTTACGTCACGACGCAACACCAATCAGGATTGGATTAGTTTTATTCATACTTCAGAGGCGCACGCTTAGGGAGCGTCCCCAAAGTGTCGATCTCGACGCAGTGTTGAGTTCCCTCGAAAGGGAACCTCTTACAATACAACTTTAATCTAGAAGGATGTCCTGTTACTTTATCCACTACAGTAAAAGATCTGGGTGTTATACTAGACCGCAACTTGTCTTTTGAAAATCATTTCGTATGTTACAAGAACAGCCTTTTTCCACCTTAGAAACATTGCTAAGCTACGTAACATGCTATCTGATTCTGATGCAGAAAAGTTAGTTCATGCATTCATGACCTCGAGACTAGATTACTGTAATGCTTTATTAGCTGGTTGTCCTGCATCCTCAATAAACAATAAAATAAAGAACAGTTAGTCCAAAATGCAGCCTCTAGAGTTCTTACTAGATCAAGAAAATATGATCATATTACACCAATTTTATCATCTCTACACTGGTTACCTATTAAGTTCCGTATCAATTATAAAGTATTACTGCTGACCTATAAAGCCCTAAATGGTATAGCTCCGGTGTATTTAATGGACCTTCTATCGCCCTACAATCCATCGTGTTCTTTAAGATCACTAAATTCAAGGCTTCTGGTCATTCCTAGGATATCTAAGTCCACTAAAGGAGGGAGGGCGTTCTCACATTTAGCTCCTTAACTCTGAAATAGCCTTCCTGATATTGTTCGAGGATCAGACTCGCTGTCCCAGTTTAAAACTAGATTAAAGACGCATCTCTTTTGCCAAGCATTCACATAATGCTTACCTTTTACACTACTGTTGAATCAGATCGAATGCATTAATATTATGAACAGCAGCTATGCTAATTATTTCCCATCTGCTTTTCTGCTGTTATCAGAAAGCAACCTCTGCTGAGGTAAATGGCGTTCGTAGCTCCAGATTGGATCCAGCCTCTCGCGGAGACTTCAGATGCCCCAACACTTGTGATGAGATGACTAAACGCCTGCGAAGAGACGACTCAACGCTGGCGATATGCTATGCCCTAAATTAATACATGATTAACTAAATGTATTTTTTCCATGTACATTTCTTATATGCACTTTCTGTAAAGCTGCTTTGAAATAATATGTATTGTGAAAAGCGCTATACAAATAAATTTGAATGGAATTGAATTATTTGTCATAAGAACCTTTGAGTTTTAGTGTGTATTTGTCGATAGCGTTAATCAAATGCAACAGAGAAATGCTTCCCTCAAAGCAGCTCTGGAGATTAAGTTTGCGGATTGTCCTCATAGTGATGCAGACACCGAAAACACAATGAGATTCACGCATGCTAGACTGTGTGTAGTTGACAAAATTATGCCACTCACTCACACAGAGAGACAGAGAACATCCGGCCTTTTTAGCGATACATGCCTGATACTACCGATATCTTGGATACTTTTTTCCAATACTAAATATCAATATATTGCCTAGCCCAAATCACAACAGTTGCCTTCAAAATTTATTGGCCATGTTATCTAAATTCTTCAATAGCTGCCAACAATATCTTTCAAGCTGCTCCCTGAATGGGGCGGCTGCAATTGAGATTTCCTAGTCTGTTCTGGGTATTAAACCGCAGAGAAGATGCTCAGCGCCCTGTCTGCTCCTAAGAGCATTACGGTGGGGTTTGACACTGAGCTGGTTTAATGTGGGCTTTACCTTTGCTGCAGGTCTCGCTGTCTAATCACCCCTGCTGCTCACAGTTACATTTGAGCCCAAATCCCACTAGATTTCATCTGTTTGGCTTCCACTGAGAGAGGTGAGATTCCCTCTTATTGCTTCCACCTATCAAAGCCTTTAACAGATCAGCGACCACTAAAGGAAAATAGAAAACTAAGGGGGCCACTCTGGCGTGTTGGGATTGACCCATCCCACAAACACTGTGCTGTATTTTGACAGGTTGAGTGAGGTATCTCAGATACCTTCTTTTAGGACTTCATCTCTGTAACCTCAAAGTGGATGAGTATGATTCTCACTGTACAGATCACTGAGTAAGCGGCTTCACATCAAGACACACAAAATGGTCTGGATGTTTGATTTTGTGTCAAGAGGAAGGGCAATGTGTCTTTGATGTCTCCGCATCTGGTGTATCTCTATGACCTGGAGGAATCATACAGTTTCATGTACATTGTGCAAAGTAGGGTCATGATACTAAAATTTCTGTAGTTGATAGTAATACAAGTAAAACATTATTACTGATACAATAGTAATACCATGGTACAATGAACAATATAGATGACGGCTCAAAAGTTTAGGGTCAGTAGGATTTGTTATGTTTTTGAAAATAAATATTTTTAATACACACAAAGGCAGCATTTATTTATATTCCGTATTTAAAACATTTATTTATATTCTGTATTTAAAATACAGTCGAAACAGTAATATTGTGAAATATTATATAATAATACTACATTCTATTAAAAAAAAGATTCTCTATTTTAATATATTTTAAAATTGAATTACTGTTATGTCAAAGCTTACTTTTCAGCATCATTACTCTAGTCTTCAGTGTCCCATGATCCTTCGGATATAATTTTAATGTGCTAATTTTATCCTCAGGAAACATTTCTTATAAATGTTGAAAACAGTTGAGCTGCTTAATATGTTTGTGGGAAACGTAATACTTTTTTTTGTCAGGATGCTTTGATGAATAGAGGGTTCAAAAGAACAGTATTAATTTATAATACCGGTAGACATTAGCCTAGATGCCAGCCCGAACCCCACCCACAACATTTTTTGGTCGGGAAGTTCGGTCTGGACTCGATCCATTGCGGAGTAATTATGATCGGTTCAGAAATCGTCGGGCCAATCAAATTGCCAGGGCGGGCTTTATATGATGATGGACAGATGATCTGTATTTACGTAATCATTGCGTCATCAAAGAGCGCTTGGTTTGAACTGGTTTACAGCAAAGATGACTGCAGCTGGAGAACTTTATAGATTCCGCTATCGCGTCTGTTGTAAAAGAAATCGACAGCGCATTAATTTTAAAAGACGAACAGAGAACTGCAATCAAGGCATTTGTCGATCGTAAAGATGTGTCTGCCGTCCATCCTTGTCGTTGGCTTGCTCTGATTGGTTGTAGGTCTATCCAATTGGGTGCAGAGGTTTTTTTTTTTCCTGGTTCGGTTAAGACACACCTAATCAAAGCCCCATGGAGCAGTATGAGACACACATTCTGACTAGAATATGAGTATGACGAAGTCAGGCTAGGTAGACATGGTTTGTCCTTGGTTTGTTAACACTTTTTACACACATTTTTTTGCATCCTTGCGGAGTAATTCTGAAAATGTTTTAAATCTTACTGACCACACACTTTTGAATGGTAGTGTAAATATATAAAATGAAATGAAATTATAATAGAATTATAATATTAATATATATGTATGCTGGGTTTGTAAATATATATGAAATTATGCTTGAAGTAAAGTTTTTTGGTGTTTGAGAAGTGATCGGAGGAGCAAACCAAAAATTACCACTTTCAATTAAATGTATGTAGTTTACAAGGAATACATGCAACAACAAAAAAATCTGCATAGATATGTTTACATGTACTGTGTTTATAATAACTCACCAGATAAGCACTTAGAACGAGAAGTGAATTTGTTTACATGCACAGTCAAGCATGAGCACAGATATACCGCATACACATGAAATGATTGAAAAGATTGGCTGCAATATATCCAACCATGAATTAAACACCTTGGAGGACTTGGATAAGTGCTGATTAGCATGACCCGCAAAAGCCCTCACACAACAAGACACTCCCATTCATTTTCAGTTGGCAAGCTAAATGTCCAACACAGTAGATTCATTCTTAAACATCAAACAAAAGGAAGATGAATCAAATATCACTTTCCTTTAAATTAAATATGAAATCTCTTTTCTCTGCAGGTTCCTCTGCTTTGACTACATTTCTTTCTAATCAGCTTTGACTACAATTCCTCTAATCTTCCAAGCAGCCAATCCATTTACCTTAATATGTTCTCTTTCACACCTCTGAGCTTTGAAGGCAGTGTAATTTGTTACAGTGTTTTACTTAAGCTGAGCCATCCGACTTCAATTTGTTTTATTTTGCAGTAATGTAAAGAATCATGTGGTCAATCTTCATCTCTATCTCACCCACTACTGTATGTTTCTTTGTCAACATGTAAATCGAGGTATAAGGAGAGATCCATTGGCTTTGTAAACTGTGCACACTTTCGATTAAAGGAAATGTTTCTGGAGGAGCAACGAAGGGGAGGGGTTATATATCTACGGAGGATTCTGAAAATTAATTCCATTGTCTAATGAAAACTCTTTGAAAGTGTGGAAGAAATGGAGAACAGTATCTCACTGCCTGCCTCAAAAGGCCTTTGAAACCTCTTAGCCTTGACTGCTGTTTGGGAAGAAAGTGAAAAGCTGTGGTTGAAGTTGTTTCTCTTTCCTCCATCTGCAGTTTTTCTGCCAAGCATTCATCCCTGATTAGAAAAAATAACTATTTGACTTTTCACGTTTCATTCTAACTGCTCTTTATCGTGTCCTGGACTGGTTAAGTCCAGAAGATCCTCAACAGGATAGATATATTACATGCTGATTTAGTCCTTTATTCCTGTGTCTGATAATTGACCCAAGTGCGTGTGTGTTTGGGTGGGTGTGGGGGGTATGCTGGGTTTGTATATATATATATATATATATATATGAAATTAAGCTTCAAGTAAAGTTTTTTGGTGTTTGAGAAGTGATCTGAGGAGCAAACCAAAAATTACCACTTTCAATTAAATATATGTGGTTTACAAGGAATACATGTAACAACAAAAAAACTGCATAGATATGTATAGCTCAAAACCTTGATATACGTTAGGTAGTCACAACTCATCTTAAAAGTAATTACTGCAAAGAAATGATTAATACCACTAAATGTTTTTTTCATCAGGATTTTCACTTGCATCCTCATTTGCAGAGATGCAGTTATGCTGCTAAATAAAGGGTCCTTCCTTCAAATCACAACCTTGATGAGGCTGTTGTTCAATGAAAAGTGGAATTTATAAATACACATTCCAATAATTTTTATTTTATTCCAATATTGAGCAGATCATAGACAGACAGAAAAACACAGACATGCAACACTGAAACCGAAGCTCAGAGTAATGAGGGGAATATTTCGGTTTTCCACTCTGATTGCAGTTGTTCAGAGTTTAATGAAAACAGATGCTGAGAGTTGCATCATTCAGTGCGTTTACATGCACCCTCAATAATGCGATTATAATGGGATTTTGGCAATGTTGCGATTAAACTTTACCTCATGTAAACGCAATACTGCAATACGATCAAACTAATGTGATTAAAGCTCATAATCGTAGTTACTATATTCGCATTAAAATGTGGCGTACACCAATTTTAATGGCAATAAGCAGGCATGTAAACACCTTAATCACATTATTACCGCTCTGACCGAAGTGTGCATGTGCTCGGTTCTACACAGATGCAGTGTTGTTCACACAACTTAATGAATAAACTTTGTGACATTTTTCTGAAGTTTTCTCTTTTCCAAATCGCTAAACTCTGTCAACACAACTCACTGTGTAGTCTCTGCTCCATATCTTCATCTAGACCGCGCGAAGAACACAACGCCAGTGTAGCCAAACCCGGCATTGCTATGTTCATCAGGCCGCTGAATAATATACTTCCATAAAAATGTATTTTGAATTTGATGTGGGTAGATTTAAAACAATGGCCAGTAACATGCATAATGTATGCCTATCTGAGTGTGGTATAACCATAAGTATTAGCAAATAATCAGAATAATGAAAATTGCATGTAAACTGGAGTGAAGAGTTCTGCTCGTGTCATGTAAACATCTTACTGTGATTAAGACTACTGTGATTATTAGAAATAATCATGTTATTGGTGCACATGTAAACGAAAACCAAAGTAAACCAAAGAAGATACAATTGTTTTACATGTGGGGTCATTTAATACATAACAAATATAGACATTTACTTATAATAAATCCAGTTAGATTGGTCTGAAAGAATAATTCCAGATAATAAACTGATTTGATTCTGTTGGCTAATGCTCTGATGAAGCTGAAATCGGTATTAGAGATAAAGGGGCTGCAACAAGAAACAAGACTTGACTTTGTCTGTTTCCAGAAGTCTTTATACAAGGGCTCCATTAATATGCTCCGCCGTTTTGGAGTTGTTTTCCAAACCAGATGTCAGTGCACTAAATAGTGGTGAAACTGCTTGCCAAAAGTTTATAGATTTCAGCACGGGTGCCATCAGGTCCTTTGTTATTTGTCAGGGCTTTGTTATTTGGCATCTGACAAAAAGCTTTACAAAAGTCAATTAGAGCTAATGGGTCGTCTAGTTGTACTGCTAAACCACATCACTGTAAGCACCGCATTAGAGTCCATGAAGACGGCTGATCTACTATTAGACCATAGGGGCAAGGGAAGAGTTTCAAAGACATTCAGCAGAGGCTTGAGATGGGCCGTGACCCAGTCTGATGAGCCACTGACCCTTTCCTCCCAGCTGATCAAGCCTGAGAGAGAATCTGTCACTCATTTCCCACTTTTCCCACTTAATCTGCCATGGGAGAATATTAACACTGTGCCACACGCTCATCATCAAGACTGAGCACTCAATCTATCTGGGGCATCTGCCCAAAATAGGGCTCAAAATAAGAAACAGATCAAATATACAGTAGTTATGTTGAAAGATGAGAGCAAAACTGCCAATATATAATGTAAGATAAAAAAAACAAGATGAACAGATAATTATAGTGATCAAACATTTCTATACAAAGATATGTAAAAAGTATATCGTTTCCTGATCTTCCATTTTTTAAAACAAATGTTCCTATCTGTTCCTATCAGTTTTATTCATGGTCTCCATGATGTTTCGTATAAAAAAAGCAAATGTAAATGAAATGTTAATTAAATCCTTGCAATTCCGCTTCCCGTGCTGATATAAACTTCAAAGGCAAAGATTAACATTGACGCTTAAGCTTCAGTGCAATCACAGATGATGCACACATCTGTTTAGCAACAGGAGAGACTGTTACTGACTGTTTTCATCTAACTTTATGAAGTATGTGGTGTTAATATAAACAGGCAGAATTTTCTGGGGTCTCAAAATTTTGCGGTCAATCTTGTTGTGTCTGTCCATGACATGCAAAAAGACATCAAATTATGGTTAGAAATATTTAGCATAGATGTACAAATCAGATGACAAACTTTAAAATGAGTTTCCAAGGTTGCAAAATGATTTGGTCTGTGTCTTGCTGTAATCCAAATCCAAAATCCTTATTTCTTGGGTGATTTCATGTATATAAATACACAACAATTGTATGAAATACTAAATTGTTAGTTGTTGGAGTGAGGTTTGTAATTTTTTTGTCTCCTTGCACCTCACTTTTCCCATAACCCAACCTGAAACTTAAAATAAAATAAAAACCTGTTGGGTGTAAATAGCTCATCGTTCTTTTGGTTAAGTTGGTTAATTGGAAAACAATAGGAGCAGATATGGAAAATAAACAAAAGAAAACGTATCGGTTACCTAACGTAACCTCGGTTCTCTCTAGAAGAGGGAACGAGTATTGCGCAAGTTAGCTTACGCTACGGGAAAGATTCATCTTTTTGATATATTGAAGCCAAAATTTATCCTTAATTTTGTATTTATTGTCAACGCAGTGCAGCAGCTAGCAGACCTAGAGCAGGCTCTCTAGCGTGCTCATTGGCTGCCCTGCGGCAACTGCAGGAGCCTAACAGTGAGCCTGACGTGATGTCACGTCCAATGAAGGGCGCTCAAGCCCTCATCGCGTCTCAGCCCGCCAGAATGGGCGTGGCCTAGCGTATATAAGCAGGGCTCGGAGGCTGCTTCCCTGGTTTTCATCGACTGAAGCGAAAGTCGCTCGTGGAGCAAGCACGGCAGGTTACGCAATACTCGTTCCCTCTTCTAGAGAGAACCGAGGTTACGTTAGGTAACCGATGCGTTCTCTTACGAGAGGTTCTCTCGTATTGCGTAAGTTAGCTTACGCTACGGGAACCCTTTGTCAACGCCGTGCGCACCAAGCATCCACTCATGAGTCACAGGGAATCCCGGGGAACCCAAATAAGCAGAAAGTAAAGGCGGCCAGCAATGCGGGCCGACACATGTACATAAGCACTCAGAGGGGATACGGAGCGGCGACGTCTTTGTTCAGATGTCTCAGATCTAGAATAGGTCTGAGGGCTCCGTCCTTCTTGGGTACGAGAAAATAAAGGTGGCACCCTTTCTTTGGCCCCTTTGCACAGCAGTTTCACTATTTCTGCGCGGAGTAGATGTGCTACTTCCATGCCCACTGACGTCACAGTCCGCACTCGAAAGCGCGGAGGCCGTTGACAGAACTGTAGTGAATAACCCTGTCTTATAGTCCTTTGCAGCCATTCTGATACCCCTGGGACCGCTTCCCACGCTTTGATGTGTGTAGCGAGGGGTAGAATGACCTCCGGTTTCTGATCGCCGCACTGCGCATGCTCGAGAAACTGACTCAGAGGTATGGGCGCGGCGCGCGCGCCCTCGGTGCCTGAATACGGCGGCTCGCTGACAGCAGTAACAGGCTGTTTTATATCTGACATCCCGATAGCAATGAATGGGGAGTGTTTTGTCATCACTTCGTGATGTGCGAGCAGCACTCTGGGCGCAGCATTTATTAGTAAGCGTGAGCGGGCACGGGACTTGCGTTCATTTCTAACGCCCCGATCGCCTTGGATGGGGGACGCTTTGTAACAATTCTTAGAAGCGCGGGCCGCGCCTGGGGCGAAGTGTTTGTTAACCAAAGGCGTGCGTCTGAGCGGGGACGCGTTTTACACTCAAAAGTGACGGCCCGACCACTTGGGACGGGGAGTGCCCTTTGATAAACCTGTAACGCGCAAGCTGCGCTTTGGGGGAAGTGTGTGTCAGTAAGCGTGAGCGCTTGTGAGCGGGCAAATATTTATTTAGATCTATGTAGGGCTGTTTTGGCCGTGTGATAGAGCGGGCAGATAGTAGGTGTGAGCATGGACTCGTGGGCGCATTTTCTACAGGGAAAGGTCCGTCGCGCTTCTTAAATCCGTGATAGCAGCTGGATCCGGGCCTCTCTCGTCCCACTCACGGAAGAGATCGGCTTGGAGGATCTGAAGTACAGCCATACAATGCAGTGCGGACGCGGCCTGTCCGGCGGCGGCGTAAGTGCGGCCAACAGAAGCAGACGTGGTCCTGCAGGCTTTGGATGGGAGGGCAGACTTTGAGCGCCATCTCACGAAGGGCGGGCAAAGGTGCGCTGCGACCGCTTCCTCCCCATCGGGGATAGATGTATACCCCTTCTCAGTGGCGCTGTCCACTTGGGAGAGCGAAGCGGAAACATGAGAGTGTAGCCTCGCGGAGACTGGTCCGTTCCACGACTTAGCCAGTTCTGAAGAAAACAGCCGTCTAGTCTGTTAGGCGCAGGCTCCTTAAATAAAGTATTCAGAATATGGATAACAGGACAAAAATAGCACTTTCCTACAACAGGATTTCATGTTACTTTATGCCCTCTAGTTATACCCACATGACAACATGTTGCTTTCCAGTTTGGAAAGCCATTTAATCAGATAAATGAATTAAAAAAAAAAACATCTGACGTGCTTGCATGTATTAAAATAAGGCTGCCTATGTTGACATTACTTAATAAAAGAGTTGAACTAACAATGATTTACAGCACTAATAATCTTGGTTGATATTAATTTTAATAAAGAACAATACATTTGCAAATGCATATAACAACAACATTATATTTATAAATTAACATCAACAAAGAACAATGCATGTAAAAGAAGTGTGTTGTTAGTGTGATACCAACTAATATTAATGCATATTTGCATAGCTGCAAACTAATTTGTAAGGTAATGTTTTACAAATATGTTGTACTAAATGTCTTGCATATATAGGAGAAAACCCACAATAATATGGGTTAGTATGTTAATGTGTTGTTAATGTTTTCAGTGACTTACAAGTACAAGTTACATGGTTAACAATATTATAAAACTTCTAAACCACAACTGTAATGTTACAATATGCTCATCGAATACTGCATTGGACTGTGCAGTTTATAGCCTTTACAATTGATTTCACCATTACTGTGATATGTGCTTTGCTTTATTGTATATTTTATTGTATAGCTTCCAGTACTGGAAACATGCACTTTGTAATTAAATGTCTGACACAAAAACCAACTCAAAAGCACTCTGTATAAATGGTCAGCAAATGTTGACATTTAAAGGTTCCAATCTGAAGTCAATGTAACAATATAACAATGCAATTCTCCTTCTTAAAATGGGACTGAAAAAACTGCAAAGGTTAGAAATATACAAAATGGTCCCAATTCTGCTGCCTTTGCCAGTGTGTTAGTTTCAAACCCCAGTTTTAAATAGTCACCGTCACTGCCAAGATAGAGGATTTCTGTAAGAAAGCTCAGGCAGAGAGAACTCGATTTCATGACGGTGTTAGAGCCAGATTAAGAGATTTTTATTTCATTTGTTCATTTATTTATTTGTATGCACCAAATAAAGTTAAGGAAATAGCAAATCATTAAGATTCCGATGGTGGGCACAATCCCTTTTTCAGTCTCATTCCTTCTCCACCAGACAAAAATACCAAATAAACAACCATGTTTGAAAGTGTCTAAAAGGATTATTAATGAGATTAATAATGGTAGAGGGCAATGACATGATCAGAGGATTACCCATGTAGCTTTGAAGTCAATTTGAGGAAGAAAATTTGACTTGGAACAGTTCACAGAAGAGCATGGGAAAAATTACAATTACCTCCTTGTCCAACAATTTCAAGCAAGATGTCCAACTTTTTCATTTACATTACTGCAAAAAATTTCAAGCGATTTTGATTTCAATACAAAGCCAGATCTTTTTGGCACAGTGTCCTGCTGTGTATAATTTGGGCCTGTAGTGCTGACTCCAACTATGGCCAGTATTACATCACCCTCAGGCTTTTAAAAAGCAATTCTCCTCAGTGATTGGTTTCCTCCGCTCTGTTTCCTCTTATTTCTATATTAGACAGAAAGAGGAAGAGGTATTGGCGGCGCGGAGGGGTATTGGGTTGGGCTAAATGTGCAGCTTTTTCCAGCACTAATTACAGCATGATTTGAACAAAGTGTGCTCTCGTTAGCCTGATACAGCAACCTTAATTAGTATGTAGGTGGATGAAGAACACGGCATCAGTGCACAGAATTGCAATTAAAGCCCTCAAAAAAAAAAAAAAAAAAAAAAAAAACCTTGCTGCCCTAATGAAGCCACCTGCTTGATCAGAGAGAGGGAGAGAGAAAGGAGCAGAGATGTGGGAATGAGTGAGTGAAGCAACTAAGTAGTCATGACTCACTTATTGTGGCATGAAATGGGTCTTTAAGATTGCCTCTCAGCAATCAATAGAGCTGGTACACATTCGCATGTGTTTCTGGTCTAGTCCGCCAATGTAGAACGAAGCCAAAGCAATTAACAGGAATGTAAAGGACAGCAGAAATTCAGAAATGAAACAAAATGTAACTGCACATTTCCATTTAAGAGAAGAAATGTAGTCATGCAACCTTGAGTGCTAGAGGCAGTGGTGTAGTCTTTCCTGTAGGTCACTACAGCTCTGAATGGTGTTATATATGTGAATTATTGCTGAGTTGTGAGAAGAATTCTTGTTTGGATCAGCATTGGTGCAGAGGAATCGGCTTGGGATCCATACAGTGTGTGTGTGTGTGTGTGTGTGTGTGTGTGTGTGTGTGTGTGTGTGTGTGTGTGTGTGTGTGTGTGTGTTTATGAGAGGTGGTATACGGCAGACTCTCTTTAAGCGCTCAAACTGTTGTGGATCCTGTCCTGTACTCTGCAGCTAACAAAGACTTAACATCTGATAATCCCCTGCCCTTGTGTCTTGTTAGAATAAGCCAAACTTAGTAGTATAAGTAGTGTAGTATCAGACTATCTCTGGTTTAGACTGCGGGAAATTAATTTTCATCTTTATTGTACTACATTAGTGTATCATCACCTTTTCAAGTACAAAGCCTGCATTAATTTAATAAAACTAATTTCAGACACTTGATGGACTTCAATGGTGTGATTTGCCTGTAGGTGAGAATTAATATTTTTTCATGAGCTAAAAATCCCAGAACACAGAAAAAGATTAAAGCCCTGTATCCGGTAAATGTGTGATCGTTAACGAGTTGATCTCTGAGGTGGTGTGAGTGATTGGAGGCGGGGCTAATTCGCATATTCATAGAACCACGTATACTAAATGAGGCAAGAGTGTAGAGTTACATTCAAACTATTTTAAGGCATGACAAAAAATATTTTGGTGATCAAAGATGAGTTTTAAGGGATAAAATTATTGACTACGGGGGACGATAAAATTATTGACTACGGTGGACTTTAAATATATTCACTAAGATTTTTTTCCAAGAAAATCAGCATAGAAAAAATGTACTGTACACTATTCAACCTCATTTACACTTGATTACTTCCCTGTCAAACTCAGATAACATACAGATTATATTGAGAATTTATTAATCTGTTCCTCACAAAATATATAGTCAGTCAAAAAAAGATTATAAATGATAAAACAAACAAACAAAAAAGAGATAGAGGATAAAAGTGTTTTTGAAAGTGTGCTGCCCATAACCAGAAATAGCAATGAAAAACAGAGTCAGAGATGTGGAAGCATAACAGTCATTCACATTTAACTTTTTTTGCTAAGTCTGAAATAAAGCTATATTCAAATTGCTGAAATAAAGGTTCTTTTAACAAGTAAACCTTTTTTATACTTTTGTATTCATTTAGATAGTTTTGCACTGAAGAGGAAAGCATTCATTACTCAAAATGTGCTGAGTAGTGCTGCTAATTAAGATACAACTGCGAACACTTGGCTTGTTCCGAATGATATTGAGCTGTTCATAAAATAATATAATTCGACCAGTCAAACTTCTATTATTGCCATCTTTGACCTCCATGGTTTTGTTTTCAATTTTTTAATATTGTGGTGGCATCGTAGCCATGACCCTTTGATGTTCTTTTAACCCAGTCTGAGTGTTCTCACATTTTATATTGTTTTGATGTGCACCTTCATCTTAGACCAGCGGGGAAATATTGCAGTTCTCTTCTTTGTTCATCTCTATAACTCTCCTCAGTGTTCATTCTTAAGGTCAATTGTCTATTGTCAATAGTGTAGCGATATATGAAGCACAACTCACACAAAGTCACTTTCACTCAAGCACATTAAAGGCACCCTGTTTGCGTGAACAAGTTGAACATGAGCAAAATCTGCATGGGACCTCATACAAAACTCCTGATTACACAGGTTGAATGACTGAATTTCGCCCAATCTGTTTTGATGAGCAACTGTAAATGTGACCAGACCTTAACCCGTGTGTGTATGAGGATGTCAGCTTCCCTCATCAAACTTTGACAACACTCCACATCCGAATACAGGTGGTGAAAATTGTCACCTTGATGCTGTGAAAGTTCAAAGTTGTTGTAATAGCGTGTGAATTTGTGTAGTGTGACACTAATTTAAATGCAATTAAATCTTTAGAACTGCAGACTCAATTCTGTTCCTGATTGATGATCTGGCTAGTAAAATTTGGTAACTTTATGTTGCACAAAACAAATGTATAGCGGCAGGACCAATCAGACACAGTTATTTGTTTTATTTAATTAATAATCCAGCAAAACCCCTCTCCCAACAACAAAACTAGGTGTTAAGATGTCTGCAACCCCCCAAAAGGGCAGACCAAGCCCCTGGCTTCTTACTATGATAACAAAAACAAATCGTCATGATAAGACTGAGTTATAAACCAAAGGAATGTAGTCTCACTCTAAATTACCTCTGAAACAGACAAATGTAACCTTTTCCTAAAATATACAGTGCATCCTAATCCTACACCCTCTATATATAATCACTTGAGATATGTACAATAATGTATCCAGTTTTCCCATGTAAGCATGTGTTTTTTATATAGTGCCTTGCATGTATTGATCTAAACTCTCTGAATGAATGTTTTAGTATTAATCAAGATCGCACATACACTAGGGCTGTGCCGGTAAACAAGACAACCGCATCACCTGATGCGTGGCTGAGTAGCACCAGCGGTGGACCGACAAAACACATTTTTTTGTATGTGAATGCTGTTTTACGTGAATATTATTATCCCTCTCAAAGCACAGAGTGGTAGGCTAAATGACGTATCTTTGTCGGGAAATATAAAACAAATGTTTTTTTTTTTTTAAATATGTAATATTTATTAAGGTTATACTTATATTATTAAGGTTACCAATATTTATTGATATTTATTTCAATGTTTTACAGGCTGTAGTGTAGTGTTTCACTGACGGAAGGGCTAAAATAAACACGCACACAAAATGGAGGTTTAAGTCAACAGGGCCTCATCACATCAAGCCATGTCGTAACTTTCCTCTCTCCCGACAACGACTGAGTCAGGCTAACATCGCAGCTGAAATTGATTGCAACTTCAATACCATCAAACTACTAAACCATTCAGACTTTCTTACTGAGATTGCATCCGGGCGCTCATTCAATAGCTAAGGGATTGCAAGTATATCATATTTAATTAAAGGGTTAGTTCACCCATTTTTTTTTTTATTCTGTCAGTAATTACTCACCCTCATGTTGTTCCAAACCAGTAAGACTTTCGTTCATCTTCGGAACACAAATATTTTTGATTAAATCTGAGAGCTGGATCACTCCTCCATAGGCTTATAAGGGATCGAAACTTGCCGGCCCAGAAAGTTAGAAAAAAACAATGTTTAAAATACAGTGGCTCAACCATAAGTTTATCAAGCGACGAGAATACTTTTTGTGCGCAAAAAACAAACAAAAATAACGACTTTATTCAACTATTCATTTTCTTCTCTGTGCGCCTCTGAGTGAGTTCACGTAGTGTAACAACGCAGCGCTTCTGTGCTGTACGTCATTTGCATGACACACGACCAGCGTCGGCCAATAGTGAGCCTACGTGTGACGTACAACCCAGAAGTGCTACGTATTGTATTTTCAAAAGTATGTTAAGTTTTCATTGTCACAGTTGTAAACATGAAGGCTGTCTTCTTGCATGAGGGGATTTGGCATCACAACGGCTGTTTCCAGGGGGACCGTTAAAGAACTTGACACATACATCTCACGGAAATCTTGTAAAGTATCAGATGACGACCTCAAAACTCCTGAAGTGTTTCCCATTTTGAGTGCCTTATGCATCAGACATTCAGCCAATGGTTCGTGGGTCACATCCAAAATACAACGTGTGTTGAAGATGAACCGCAAATATATGTGATACTTGAAATCCCCTCCCTGTTTTCAAGAGAGGAAGTGCTTTAATTTATAACTTTTCAGTCATATGAAAAAAGTAATTAAAACACAAAGGATGTTTGTATGTACTGCAATTTGCTATAATGAGGAAACCAAATACTTGAAAAAATCTGTAAACATCTGGCAAAAGTGTCTTCACATACTGTAGCCTCAAAGTAACCTTACATTAACACTGCATAATAACTACCTCAATATTCTGGCTAATTAGTTATCATGCTAGTGGTATATTAACACTTTACACTGTTGCCTTTGGCTTGCTTAGTTACGGTTTAAAATGCCCTTAATATTCAGTAATATTATCAATTTGACTGCACTGACACTATCATTTGAGAACAAAAATTTAACTGGATTGAACTGGATGCCTTCTGTAGAGATGCTTTTAGCCGAACTGAACTCATTTCATAATAATAACTTTACACAGTTATTGAACTGAACTGAATTAAACACTGAACTGACTTGAGCTGAATAATGGCAATGTATTGTCTTCTGTAAATTCGAATTTTGATATCTGATGCATCACGTATCGTTATTTTCCTGCTTATTACTGTGAAGCTGCTTTGAAACTATTTGTATTGTATAAATCACTATAAATAAAGGTGACTTGATATACAGTATACACAGTACTGTAGATGGCTCCTTTTTGTTTGCATTTCCAACAACTCTATCTGCTTACACATTATGCACCAGGTTTTAGCTGCCGCCTGAAACACTCACTCAGTTTCACCCTGAAAACCTACCGCTTAATTGGCTTGCCCTTCAACCCTGGATCATGCTGACATGAAGAGAGCTGTGGCATGACCATCCAGGCATGCAGAAAGAAAATCCCTTCCTTTTCTCTCTTTCTCTCTCTCTGTATCCCTACTAATCCTCTTGCTAGGCTCCTATGAAAAGCAGGTAAGTGGCTTGTTAGTGGGTAAGACTTCCCCCAGTGGCATGATTACGGACAGCTCTGCAGAGGCGGAGCTGGGAAGGAGTGAGACAGATAGGGAGTGTGCCAGGACACATGGGATTGGTGTAAACACAAAAGTGCACGAGCAATAAACACTGCTGCAAACAAGACTCGAGGCGCATGTAAATTTGGCCAAAGGATTCTTTCTAGGCACACACTTGGCTGGATATATTTTGTTTGATCCATTGACCTTTTAAAAAAAATGTACGCAGCATTATCGGTTTTAAATTATACCTCATAAATATCATGCAACTAATGGTCATAAGATGAAAGAATACAAAGAGCACAGAGTGCACCATTACAGCATTATTTCAGTGGCAAATTAGACCTACAGACATAGCACAAAATCTAAGTCTAAAAAGAGATGGTGCTAATCATTAACAGGCTGAACAACTAGAAAAACTAAAACCTTCACTGCAAAATTAAGGGGAAAAAATACCTTTAATATATTTGTCTTTATTACCTCTATAAACACATTACTGGACAGTTCACCCAAAATTGAAAATTTACTCACTATCATGTCATTCCAAACATGCATGCCATTCCTTCTTCGGTGAAAGAGAGGAGATATTTCAGGAAATGTGTAAAATGGGTTTGTATTTTAGTGGAAGTCAACCTGGAAGTATGGTTACCAACATTCTTCAAAATATATTTTGTGTTTCGCAGAAGAAAGTCATACATATTTTGAATGGCATGAGGGTGATTGAATGATGAGAGAATATTAATTTTTGTGTGAACAGCCCTTTAACATCTTTAAAAAAACATAATTACTTGAAAATCACAACTGTGTAACATAAGACAAATATTATATATATATATAGCGGCGGTAATAAATCTAAAATTATTTTAAGATAACCTTATAATCTCTTAAAACAAGTCTCAAAACAAGATAAATGTACTTAGGAAGTGATATTAAGTTTACACTTTTTTTTTTCTAGAAAGCAAAACAGAAATACTGATTAATAAAGAAAATTGCAGTGTTGTCACACAAAAATGTGCTTCAGAAAATTAGATGTTCAAAGGACCAGAGATCTCTGAACAAGATTGCTGGGAAAACCGCTTTTCTTCATTTAGCATTGAAAAGGCTGAATGTAATATTAGCAGACTGATTACAGCATAAACACTTACAAACAGTATGTGAAACCATGCTAAACATTTGACAGATGTATGCTTCATTGTCACATGATCAATTTAGTGAGAGCTGTTCAATTATCAACTCAGAAATCAGCAGAGGTGGAAAGTAACGAATTACATTTACTCGCGTTACTGTAGCCTAATTGAGTGGGGGTTTTTTTGTATCCTTCTTTTTTAAGTAGTTTTTCAAATCTGTAATTTTACTTTTACTTAAGTATGTTTTGTTTGAAATATTGTAATTCGCTACATTTTAAATCATATCTGTTACTGAGTAAAATAATAATATATAAAAAAATGAAATACTTTAGGTGAAAACATCACGCTCCGGAAACTACAGCATTGATTGATTGAAGGGCGGGAGAACAGACGCGCTAAAATCACAAAACATATGGAGAAGGTGATGGACAAGACAGACGCCAGTGATGCAGACCCAGCTGAAAGCAAAAGGCTGTCGAATTCTTCACACACACACAAAGCCCTGGCCAGTATGGGAATACTTTGAATATAGAAAAAAATGGAATTTATATTTGAAATTGATATTTTCTGATACGGTTATCATACTGTGAAACTCTGATACCGTTACAACCCTACACAGGAGATGTCCCACCCCATCCCCGCTGTTAAATAAGTAACTCAGCAACTTTTACTCTGAGTACATTTTAAATGAGCTACTTTTTACTTTTACTTGAGTAGATTTTTAGACCGGTACTTTTCATTGTACTTTTCAAAATTTCATTGAAGTAATAGTACTTTTACTTGAGTAGAATATTGTATTACTCTTTCCACCTCTGGAAATCAGTTATTTATAATCTAATGTTCAGACAAAATGTCTTAACTTGGCAGTCTAAACAATATATGAGTCAAAAAGACTATGCAATTTTGGTTGATATTTCATTCCTTTCTCTGGAAATTGAACACAGAGGATTGCTTTTTGGAATAAATTATCCTGAAAATACATATACATGCTAAAGAAATAGTACAAGCAGTTGTATGCTATTCCTGAACACTGCTGACAATAAAGCTGATAATAGAGCAGACAAGCACAGACAGTTAAGAATGCGGTTCACTAGACCAACAAACATTCTAAAGTTAACAGTTGGGAAACAACTGTCATGTTCACAACAAACTAGCATCACTCTGTCTGTCTGTCTGTGTGTGTGTGTGTGTGTGTGTGTGTGTGTGTGTGTGTGTGTGTGTGTGTGTGTGTGTGTGTTCCCAGTTAACCCTACGAAATTACACAAGGATATAATTTTTTTTTTTTTTTTTCATTTTGGTGCAGACATTTTTTGGCCCCCATGAGGAAAACATTTTAAGCTGTTTTCCTACTATCACACTAAATTATGATTTTTGAAAATGTAAAAATGCAGAAAGTTTTCTGTGATTTTAGGGTAAATTTAAGGGTAGGGTTAGTGTAAGTTTGTACAGTATAATAATCATTGTCTTTTGAGAAATTCCTCATAAAGTTTGTGTGTGTGCGCGTGTACACTCCAGTATTCAATGTCACATGATCCTTCAGATATAATTCTAATGTACCAATTTGGTGCTCAAGAAACAATTATTTTTAAAAGCAGTTGTGCAGGTTAATATTTAGTGGAAATCCTGATACATTTTTAAGATGTCTTGAAGAGACTAGAGAGTTCAAAAGAACATTTATTTGAAAGATAAATCTTTTGTAACATTATAAATGACTAATGCCTATACTGTCACTTTTGATCAATTTAATGTATTCCAGCTTAATAAAGGTATTCATTTCTTTTAACAAAAAAGAATGGTAGTGTATTACTTTTTTTCTATCCTTAAAAAAATAATACAATGTTTTAAAGTGTGTCCTGTTAATCACGATTGACGTTGCTTCACTAAAGCAGTTGAGTCTGCACACTTTTGTTTCTATGGGGTTGGCAGGGACCCTAACCTCAATGCCAAGGCAAAATTTTGCTGGAATATCATCCCAGACTGCTCAAACATTCTAAGAACCAACACAAGGCAATTGAACATGTTCAGTCCAGTGAAAACAGACGGCAACAAACACCAATGCAAGCCAACGCAGATAACACACTGAACCAACGCAACCTAACAACTATTGGATGCTGGTGTTTGTTGCCATTCTGAAGCACATCACACGAAACAACATACGAAACAATGTGTTTATTCATACATATTCACTGCTGAAAACTCATTCTGGATCAGATTATCTACTTTACCGATAAGTTAAAAAAGCAGACATGTCAACCAGCAGAGCCTCACAAATTACACAGCAGCAGACGGTCAGAGAGGTTTAGAAACAGCACATAGGCCTAAACCTCTTAACTTGTGTGCTGCAATGAGACGTGTCTATCATACATTTAGGCTTCTCTTTGAATGCACATCAAGGAGAATTGTTTTCATTTGAGCAACTGTTAATGGAATGTTCATAAAGGCAGTTGTGTCTCTCCAGGCAATATCAGATGTTGCTGTTAATTAAAACTAAACACTGAACACAGTGGAATACAGGGAATTTACTCATCAATTTTGTCTGGTAAAACTGACGTTGGATCTCAGATACGATAAGACAAAAAAAGTAAGAGTAAAGAGAATGGCTCAGTCGTCATTACACATTTAACTGGAATAAAAGGAAGGGGTTTATCTCATAACAGCAATAGTTCACCCCCAAAAAGTACCATAACTGTAATCCATATGATTTATGTACTGTGGGATGAACATTTGGATGAGTGGAAGAGAGCACGCATAGCTGTGACAGCTGTGTGTGGGGCTACACTGTCACCCTATGACCGGGTCAGCCACTGACTAGAAGGATGCATAATACACAGGATAGGTCAACAGTCATATCTATCACTGTGGTACAGAGAAAGGTACAGGACAGTGGTCCTCCAGCAGCTTTTTTAGGTCTTGGAACATGGTTGCAAACCACTGGTACAGGATGTGAGATGTATAATAAGAAGGGATAGAAATGTTACAGTATTTTCCCCCCTATAGCATCTCCAGCATTTTGGTTATGATGCTACTTCATTTTGCCGTTTAAAAAATACCAAATAAACAAACCAAAAAAACATATCAGAGTGGTCTCTAAATCTGAAATATTATTATAATTATTTTGTATAGTGCCTGAATAACATCACTTAAATATTATTTATGCAAGTCTAGTGTACTTTATAATATAATATAATATAATATAAGGAGCATGAACGTTTTGAGAGGAATTTCAAATATCCTCTGAAAGCTTATCGAAATTGTCTGTCTGTCCCTGATATAATTGTTTTTGCTTTCCTGCAGAGTTGTAAAAACGGGAATTAAACCCCATCAAGCTCCAAATGAGGAACTAGCATTAAGAGGAATAATTTGAGCTCACACTGTGCAGACTCTGATCTTCCCAGTGCGCGGGTGTGTGCTTGGCTGTTAGACAGAAGGGAGGGAAAGATCAACAGTGCAGATCAGTAAGTCTTTGCAATAAATGGAAGGAAAGTGATAGGAAAAGTAGAGCAGTAGAGGAAGGGATCAGGCATTATTTTGGATTATTCCTAAACACTTCTAGATTACAAAAGGCCAGCAAACCACCCCATCTACCCCACCTCCCACAAACATCTCTCTTCTGCTGCACTAAAAGCACAGATTATCTTTGTGACATTTGTGTAGTGTTTCCTTAAATATGCCACAAATCCAGCTTAGCACACTGAAAATTATCAGAAATACACCCAGCCTTCACCTCCCCTTGAGTATAGCCTCCTGACAGAGAGAGAGAGAGAGAGAGAGAGAGAGAGAGAGAGAGAGAGAGAGAGAGAGAGAGAGAGAGAGAGAGAGAGAGAGAGAGAGAGAGAGAGAGAGAGAGAGAGGACAGCTTGCCAGAGGTCTTGAGAGTTGTTGCACACTTTCATGTCGTCTTGAGTGACAGCAGCCTCAGTGACACCCTGACATGTGCTGGATTGTGCAGAGCAGATTATACAGTAATAAACAGATCCATTACGTCCAGCATCACTGCAGCTCTTTTTCTCTCGCCTTCCCCTACTCTTCTCCCGTTCCTCACCACCACCTTTGTTTTTATCTTCGATTTGACAAAGAAACAGAAAAAAAACCTTGCTTCTTTGAACCAGGGATGCTGCCCCCAGTGCAAAGAGCCAAGAAAGTTGTGGATCCTGGGAAATCAATGGGAAAAAAGGGGGGAAATAAATATAAAAATACAATAATACAACTGGCACGGCACTAAGGTTTGTTTTGGTTTCATACCTCTGTATTTTTCTCTCTCACTAACTCAAAGACAGAGTATCCTTTGGGGCGAAGTGAAGAGAGATTGTGGACTAGCCTTGATACCTGTGCAGCTCTCCACTCAGCCTATATAACTGCCAGGAAGAAACATGGCTCACAGCCCCAGGAAGAGCAACCCCTGATTCCCCCATTAGTCTCAATAAGGGACTCACTGTTAGCGTAAAGAGGTTATGACGACATTATTGGGGACTGTGATGGTGGGGACCTAATGAGGCACCAGGGGGCTTCAAGTGTGCAGATAGTGGAACAGGATCACGCCTTCAGCCATGACCGCAGGGCCAAAGAGATGGACAATCGCTAGTCTGAGTTCCCCTGTTAAACGGCTGTGCACTTTTATTTCTCTACACAGAAGGTGTTGTTTATCAAGAATTTTACCTGCACAAACAAGGGCAGTGCCTCAGTGAGAAGAAGGAAACCTGAGGTAGGCAGCTTCGGTGAGCAACAGAGCAATTGGGGAAAAACATCGCTATGGGCTTTGTCTTTGTATCACTACAATAAGCAATGCTGTACATGTCTTAAAGGTGTGCTTAAAAGCAACAGCTTGATATTTCTAATTTAAAATGTTTTGAGCCCATCTTTAAAATGGGAACTAGAAGAGTGACATTTTCATATAATCAAAGATGGTTGATCATTTACAAGCGTTGTTTTCCATGAGTTGTTCTGCAGTTCAGGAGGCTGATGGGCACCTGGGGAAATGCAGCTGGATCGCTCACACCTGCAGAGTTAGATGAAAGTGCAGAGATTACTGCGCTCCAGGGATGCTGGCCATGTGCACTACTGCTGGCCACACTTCCCAAGCCCGCTTTAATAAGGCGATGCAGGAGAGAGAAAGAAAACGGGGGAGATGCGTGCACCCTGAGGAAAAGCAAATGGTGGTGATTAAGGCTTGGCTGAGGACTCAATGTAAAATGAAACGAGTGGAAACCAAGAAGAAAACCAAAAAACTTAGCATGTGATCTAATGCTGCGTTCTAAATGCCCCTTTACATCAAGTATAACAATAACTATAACAATAACTATATTAGTTTATATAGATATAATAGCTTATATGTAAGGGTTAATGCCCTTCGAGGTGTCTGTTGTAAGGTTTTAATGGACGACGGCGAGGTGTAAACCGGCCGACGCGCAGCGGAGGACTTCGCCTCCGCCGAAGTCCATTAAAACCGTACAACGGACACCTCGAAGGGCATTAACCCGCTTATACCATGATCACTTGCCAAATAAAACATTTTTAAAACATTAGTTTATATTTTAATTAGGCTAAATCTCTACAAATAATAACTTGCCTGACGGTTTATTTAGCAACCGGAGATATTTATAGTCCGCTCAGCTTGTAGAACCCTTCAGGTTCAAAAATGCATTTTTTTTTCATGAAACACAAAGGTAGGCATAGTTATTTTTTTTATTACACATAAAACAATTAATCAAACAACAATCAAACAAGCTGTACTCTCCTCCTGCCTTGGTTGTCTGGACAGCTGCGTAAAACTCCCGCAGGGTCTCATTCAGAGCAGCAGCGGTGTAATTTTCAAAGCTGGAGTCCATTTCTTTTTGAACAATAAAGTCTCTGAGTGTATTTACTGCCCATTTAGTATTTTTTTTCGTGTTGATCTCATCTTTTTCGTCTTCTATTTGATTCAATTCACCCGATGTTATCTCTTTGTGTCGTTTCTCCGTTTTATTTACATTTTTTCTTTCTTCAGCAGCATACCAGTCGTCAAAGTTGTCATATTCTCCATAAATGTTAAAAGAAATAAAGAAGTCGCTCATTGTTGTATTAGCTTGTATAGTATGTATTATACTTTGACTGCCTGTTGCTATGGTTACTCACAGCTGTTGTAAGCAGCGCATTTATTTATTAATTTAGAACGGTAAACAGTCAGTTTCACCAGAACTCATTTACTAGGTGTCCTCTATCACTTTTTAACGGACACCCTGCAGCCAATCAGAATCGAGTATTCACCCAGACCATGGTATAAATAGTTTTAATAATCATAATTCTATGGAAACAGGGAAGTCCAAATCACAGTTATAACGACAACGTCACAGAGGAACGATACAGTTGGAATCACCTTCAGTAAGATGAATGATTAAAAACA
The DNA here is from genome assembly GCA_030578275.1 of Meda fulgida. Classification (NCBI taxonomy): domain Eukaryota; kingdom Metazoa; phylum Chordata; class Actinopteri; order Cypriniformes; family Leuciscidae; genus Meda; species Meda fulgida. The sequence goes on along the minus strand of CM060622.1, from coordinate 22,750,537 downwards.
TTCATCAACTAATCAGAATCCACCTGACATTAAACAGCTTGAGCATTTAAAGTGGCAGATGAATAACTTGCATGCTTATAATAGAATGTCATCTCCCGTTGGTTTGGATGCTAAAAGAGTTAGACTTATAGTTGTCATTCTTGATGAGAATGGGCCTTAATAAAGTGCAAAAGCTGTGTTCCATCTCAGTTTGAATTCTGCGTCCTCTGGAGATCGCATTTGTCAGTCTCATCTGTCACTGAGATTGCCTCATTTTAGAAAAGTAACAGTTACTTTCAAACGTAAGAGAGAAATTACAGTAATTTACACCTGACAAGGAATAACAGTACATTTTATAATATTACTTTTGTCAAATTAGACATCCACAAACACTTATGAGACCAACAAATGCGGCCTCTAAAAGGCACAGAAATTGTATTGAAATACGTTGAAATTGTTATCAATAGTTTTATATTTACCTGTCATTTAATTGGATTGTCATTCACAATGCTTCACGGAATTGTAGTTCTTTCCCTCATTAAAACTGTTAAGTATACACAAACTTGTTCCTTTGTCTTTTTGTCCTATTGTCATGTTATGATTCAACTTGTAGCTGGCTGATTTGGGTCATGGCTCATAACTCTTTAACAAATACATTTTAAAAATCCTTAAGGCGAGACACTACAGGTGAATAGGGTAAAAATTTAACTAGCAGATATCACTATGAAACTTTCTGAGTTGATTACCTAGATTAAGATGAGAAAAAAATGTATTACAAGTTTTCTGTAATGTAATGTTTAAATATCCAAATTAGGCGTTCTCTAATTAAATATGCACTTATTTGCATATATTTTAAACGATGAAATCTGAGTATTGGATAAAGCCAGGTTCAAAATTCTTTTTTCATTGTGTTCACATATTAGATGGGGAAAAAATTACAGAGGGATTTATGGATATCTACTTTTGTTATCCTGTAAATCAGAATATACTGTCAATAGCCTTAAAAAATAAATTTTCGCCATGTTTTTTGGAATAAAATGTTATAATCAGGCTAGGAATAATATATTTACAAATCCCTCTGTAAATGTCTTCATAATATAACTAGGTACAAGACTGGAAAGTTTGGTGTATATACTGTAGGTGCTACTGAAGTGGAGATTTCAGACTTGGAGTAAAGTCATTTTGAGAAAACGGGCTTGGCATATTTGCATCAGCCAATGAGATTTAGATTATAAGCATTTAGAGTTAAATCCCCACTTTTACTTTCACGATTGGTTGCTGATAAAAAGGAAATGGCCATATTTGGATCCGACAGCATTGTACAGGAGAGAGAGAGCTTTCTAACAGTGTGTGTGATGGCAGAGTGCAGGCAGCGATTGCGGATTTGAAACGCCAACTTTTGATTAATTTATGAGAAATCTATAGACGCAAACAGACAAAGTGTAGCAAAAAAACTAGTCCATAATATTGCTGCGAAAATTATCTAGATTTTGAGGTTATTCATGGTCTAAAATTAATTTAAAGTTACTTTAAATTCCAAAGTAACTTGTTAATGCTTTTCCACTTTTCCTTTTCCACTAAATTTCCTTTTAATGTTCGATGGTTGAAGAGTGAGTAGAATAATGTCATATCATTGTACCCAGTTTTTTTGAATGTTTATTTATTGCATTCATAGAGCTAAACTTTCGCTAATTGTTTACAGTTTCATGGAGGTTACTCTCATAATTTGAGCAAAGTGTCATGGGGCGTAGAAAAAAGGTGTATTCAAAACCTCCAAATTATCAGATAAATGTCTGTTGCACTATTTAATATGAAAATAAGCACCATTTGGTAATACTGTGCATCTTCTTGACTATTACCCAAGGTCATGATAATTGGATTACCCATCACTTTATACTTGCAAACCAACCACAGCTGAGATAAATTAAACTAAAAAATGCCAGTGCCTCAACTTGTTTTTAGAACTAAAATCCTGCACAATGGCTGGTGGGTACATTTCCCTATTCACTTCTTGTCAAGTACCCTTGCTACCTATTATGTTATTTGCATTGCAACTTCGGACTGAACATATACAGTACATTACCTTTGACTTCTGGCCAAATACCCCGTTAAGTTGGCTTTGCAGTGGAATAGCAGACGAATAGGACACTGGGACTGCAGTACGGCTGAGAATCAGACTCGGACCCAGCAGCATAAGACACCATTTTCATTAAGAACAGCGGGAACACAAATGAACCCTAGCAAGCCACCACTGTACCTCATGTTCTCTGCTGTAATCTGAGTGTAAGCGCTAAATTGCATTGGTTCTCTCATCAAGCATATAATTGTGTTTCTTGACATGCCACTGAAAGCACTTCAATGGGGCCCATCCTCAAGGACAGTGTAATGTTTTATTCATTTCTCATTTCGATTAGCGTACGTTCTCTCTCCTTTCTTCCTTCTCCCCCTCACTCTACCTCTGTGAATTTCTCTCCATCTCAATCAACCTGTGTAATTTTGCTGGTAATTTCTAACTTTACTATACCTTGCCTACACATATACAAGCTATGCAAGTAGCCTATGTGTTAGTTGGATTAAAAGTGTTCGCCATTTGCCATGAGAGGGTCTGGAAGACACTGAAAACCTTCCATGTGTGTAATTGTATGTAATGAGCCAATCACAGCACTTTTTTTACTGCAGCTCCGAGCCTGCAGCAAGAGCCTACCTGTCTTCATCAGAGCGTGACTGCTCTCTTTAACTCTCTAGTACTTGAGCGATGCTCAGACTTTCACTCATTTCACACATCCATGGATTTAATCTGGGGTGTCATCCCTTGCAGTTTGTGTATAGTATGTGTGTGTCACACTAAACACCCGCTCTGTGACTGTTTTAAACTGTGTATGTGTAAGACATTGTGGCTAATATTGGAAGACACAAAGCCTGGAGGAAGCGTTACTTCCTGTTTCCCTGATACTGTTGATGAAGTGTATATACATTTTGTAAATGTATGCACATCTCCATATGTGTGATCTTCAAGTTTTGGCTTTTGTGTTTCTTTATGAATGCAGTTGTAAATAATAAAAGGTAAAGTGAGACACACAAGCATCCATTATTGTGTGCATACAGTATTGCTCCATTGTTGAAAATCAGTATTGGGTTAATACAAAACTAATATGGAAGTTGGTGTAGCCAGCAACAATGAAAAATGCATGACTTTATCTATTCATCCCTGTCTGAGATGTATGTGCTTTTGAAAGCAGAATGAGGAAGTCGTGATTCAAGGGTCCTCCAACAAAGCCCCGGCTGAACCAAATAATCTTACATGCACATTTTCACAAAGCCCTAAAGCACTAAGCAAACATTTACTCATGCATACACACACATCTTTCTGAACCTGTATATTCCACCCATTTTCATAGTTTGTGTCTCAACACACACACCTACAAAATCATTACCATATGCTCATCTGATGGCACGTTAAAAACTAATCCTCACGCCAGAAGTAAGAGGAGAATGGCCAGACTGATAGAAAGGCAACAATAACTGAAATAGCTACTCATTACAACCGAGGTATGCAGAAGAGCATCTCTGAATGCACAACATGTCCAAACTTGAAGAAGATGGGCTACAACAGCAGAAGAAAAAAATGTTGCCTGGTCTGATGAGTCTCAATTTCTGCTGCAACATTCAGACGGCAAGGACCATTCACACCAAGGCACAGATAAACGGTATTGTTGGAATCAATCACTTTCAGAATGTTTTTTTTCCCCCAGCTGATGAACGATAAAAACAGTGACAGCCAATCAGAACCCACTAGACTGTAAAGAACTCGATCATTTAAAGCGGAAGAAGACAAAACTGCAGCATACACTTAAACGTGGGTGTGGATGCTAGTTATCGTTATAATTATCTTTATAGTTATAGGGCCTGTAGGCTCAGAATTTGGTGTAAACAACACCAAAGCATTGATCCATCCTGCCTTGCATCAATGGTTCAGGCTGCTGGTGGTAGTTTAATAGTGTGGGGAATATTTTATTGGCACACTTTGGGCCTCTTAGTACCAATTGAACATTTTTAAAAAGCAACAGTCTGCCTTAGTAGTGTTGCTAACCATGTCCATCCCTTTATAAAACAAATACTCACAGTATGCCAATCTTCCTATGGCTACTTCCAGCAGGATAACGAGCCATGCCACAATGCTCAAATCCTCTCAAACTTGCTTCTTGAACATGACATTGAGTTGGCTATACTCAAATGGCCTCCACAGTCCCCAGATCTCAATCCAATAGAGCACCTTTGGGATTAGTGGAACGGGAGATTCGCATGATAGATGTGCAGCCAACAAATCTGCAGCAGCTGAATGATGCTATCATTCAATTCAATTCACATTTATTTGTATAGCGCTTTTCACAATACAATCTATTATCAGAAGTGACCGTGTCCAAATTACTTGTTTCAGAAATGTACACGTACAAATCACAAAGTTAGCTAACAATGTATTAATTTAATGTATCAATTTAAGGCAGAAACAATGAGCTCATTGAAGTAATGATGTTGTTAACAAATGATTACGATATATAGACAGTTTAGCATTGCATGTCAATCATGTCATTATTGACCAAAATCTCTGAAGAATGTTTCAAGCATCTTGTTGAATCTATGGTATGAAGAATCCAACACATTACTAGCAAGGTGTACCTAATAAAGTGGCAGGTGAGTGTATACATACACTATTTGGAGAAAAGATTGGATAACCTTTGGACTTGTTAACAAAACTAGTTAGCAGTCAATTAACTAAACATGAATTTGGTTGTTTCTGAATTCCAATTCTTAATTCACAAACTGATTGAAACCCATGCACATTGATTGAGAGTAGGGGTGGCACGATCCGCCTTTTTTGCCTCCGAGACCGATTCCGATACCTGGGACTCAGTATTGGCCGATACCAATCCGATCCGATACTAAAATAATAATTAAAAAAACAGTGCCAAATTACCTAATAAACTATCTGTATACCTCACTGTGGGGAAGAGACTATGATTATTCTTTTGTTAGAGGCATCAAAGCTTGACTTAAACATTATTTTCCTTACTTTGTAAAACAATACAGACAAAATATATACTATATAATTAAAAGACTTTTTTTTCATTTTAAGCGCAACTTTTTAATGAAGCAGCAACATGATAGATTGGACAGAACAACTAAGGCTATCAATAAACTGCCATTGCGCAAAAGTATTGTAATATGAAAGGCTCCAATTCAGAGCGGCACGAAACCTTATGCGCATCCCGTGCGCAGAATGATCCGCTCGAAGCAACATGGAGTCACGGCGCACAGCACTTCGCATTGGAAAGTTCAAAGCACAAAAGTAAGATATACATATATTTCTTTATTTATTCATTAGTTTGAGCCTTTTAACAGTTTTAAATTTCAGTTAATGTGCACGTGAAGAGCAATTATATCGCTCTCTACTCCAGTGTTGTGATCACTGATCAGTTGTGTTGTGATCTAACAGACACCCGGTAGAAAGTAACATGCGAAACTCCAGCACGTTAAAGTCCTTTTATGCAAACCATAGACCTTTATCTACAGATCTACAGTATAATAATAGGAAGATTGACTCATCTTGGAGAGAGTTTCATCGTGTTGACTGTTTTACCCGAGCGCGACTCGCTGTTTGATGCTGAATGGAGAATGACTGACAGCTGCAGGGGAGGGAAGCACTTAGGTGAAGATTAATTTAACAATTTAAATCTGTACCTCACATTAAACTATATGTAATGGTTTAAGAAAACGTGGAATATAGTACACTAAAACATTATAGTGCTTTATAATGTTTTTGTGCCTTTTGTGTTGTATAACAATAACATTCGTAGGCTACAATATCAGATCGGATTTGGATGGTCTCGTCTGGCGATATCCGATCCGGCAAATGTTGGTAGTATCGGACCAATACCGATACGGAGTATCAGATCGGCGCACCCCTAATTGAGAGTGTTATTATTGCCATCAAGGATATTTAAGAATTAAGCATTAATTACTTCAGCTGATGCGTCATTCATTTGCACATGCTGTTTGTGCCATATAAGTGGCCAGTTTAGTAATAGATTTATGTAGGCACCTGTTTCAGCTCTTATAAATGTTTAAATGGTGTAAATGGACTGACAAATGCCTGACTGACAAATGCCAGACTTACAAATGCCTGAGTTACAATGTTCTTCTCCTATATTTGATAAACATTTGATCAATAACTGCTGCTATGATCAATAGAAAATGTACACAGACATCTCTCTTAAACGAAATTTTGCACTATCTATAATTGTACAGTACAAAAGCTGCACAACTGTTGTCCAGAATGTTTGTGTGAGTTTGAGGTATGAGTCAGTCCTGAACTGAAACTGGACAAGTGTGAGTGTCAAGGCCAGAACAGACTGCAGTAATGAGTATTTCCAGCAGGACACAGATAGTTATGCACATATCCTCACAGCAAAGCATTAGGGGCATTCCCCTCACCCCATCAAAAATAACGGGAATGTTATCGGTTTATTGTCTGTCTCCCTCACCTACACCTTTGTGATTGGTGTCGGCATCATGTTTTTCTCATTTTAGACTCTGACGGGGGGCTGGCCCACCTGACGAGAAGCAATCACACTCAGTAAAATCATCCACACTTGGACATCCATGGCCCCCCGGCCTGACCCACCTACACCTTTGGTTGCTGTATAGCCTGACTGTGATTGATTTAAGTCTCGCCCCCTGCTCCTACTACTGATGGGAATGAACACAAACAGAAGGAGACTCAATCAATGCAGGACATTCAGCACTAAACATCTCGAACATATGCATTTGTCTGGGTGTGAGAGGGCTGGAAGAACTTAGGATCCTGGTGCGATTCATTCAGCGTTCTGGGACCTTACAATTTGGAAGCAGAAAATCTAGTCTGTGTTCAATCCAGAACTATAAAAGCACCTTGGACGGTAATAACATTTACCAGTTGATTTCAATAACATCTTTTGGCAAAACCTTACAATGAGGGTGCAATTCCTTGTAGAATTGCATGATGGCTACACTTTATATGATGTAGTGGCTGAAGCTCAAGGCTAGTAATCTGAAGCCTCCTGGTTCAAACCCTTTAAGTAGAGAGCCATAAGCCATCACCAATGTGCCACAGAAAAGGAGAATACACAGCAGTATGCTCCAGGGGGATTGTTCCTGAACTTTAAGTTACTTTGGATTAAAGTGTCTGCTAATGGACTACTCGATATACTGCTGTGCAAAGGCAAAACGCTGTAACTTCGTTTTTGGAGAGAAAATTAGTTATTGATATTTTTGGCACATTCAAGAGCTTCTTTATCATGTGGATAAGTATCTTGAGTCAATTCCATTGTTTTTGCGAGAAAATAATGGGTTATCTAAACAGTAATGTTAAAAGCAAGCGGGAGGCTGACGGTCTACAGGTCTGAGGGACTGTGGCTGCCCTGTGACAGATTCAACTTTATATTGTCATTTGACAAAAGTATGGATGTCATATTTGGCGTGCGCAGCGGCACTGCAGGAGAGTGTGAGATGCGCCTGTGATCTGGATTCTCCTGCTATTAAAAAAGGTTGATATATCATCGCTGCCGCTGGTTAAGTTGATAATTAAGGGCAGACTAAAACAGCCCTCAGTCCGACGGCCAGTCCGCGAGTTTAATCTCCACAGCGTCTTCTCGTTTACAGTGGTGTCATTAGAGAGAGGCTTCACGAATGGACCAATGAGCAAACACTAGGCTATGTGCAGGTAGTACTCATGGGAGTTGTATTGTCGTAGTGTCCATTTGCAATTTGTTTGTTATTCAGATGCCTTTTGACAAGACTACACTTTTTTCAACACGCCAAAGTGGCTAGTGGGAGTGACTGTGTTACCTGCCATGGGTGAAATCCACCCGCATTTATATATATATATATATATATATATATATATATATATATATATATATATATATATATAGAGAGAGAGAGAGAGAGAGAGAGAGAGAGAGACTTATTATAATCTTATTATAAAAGATTAATATTGTGTACATAAAGATATGGTGGAATCCAGCTTGTCCCGTAGATGGTCTGTTTGCACGCTGTAGCCTCGTGCATGGGCAGATCCGTTTGCTCTCTGGAGACGCGCGTGTTCAGTTCAGTCAATCCGCCATGGTGCGAGCACAACTGGCGTTTTAAAGGGAATGGGATATTACACTCTTAATGAGTAATGGGTGTGTTTTCAGAGAATAGGGACAACCCTTTTAGACCGTACGCTGGGCGCACCATGTCATGTCATGTTTTCATGTCGTTAAACCAGCAAAAGTGGGTTCAGACATGCCCTAAGTGCACTTGCGCCGTGTGCTTTAGACACGTTAAAGTTTAGATCGTTAAAATAGGGCCCTAAAACTTAGGGTGTAAACTGGTCTTTTCAATAGCTGCACCTAGACTGTGGAATCTTTCACCCCTGCAGGTTAGAGCAGCACCAACTATATCTAGTTTTAAAACTCGGTTAAAAACTTTTATCTCAGGCTTTGAATTCTGGTATTGAGGCATGTTTAACATTCATTTCTGTGTTTGAATTTACCTCTCTATGTCCAGTTTAATTTATTTTTTATCTTTGTACAGCACTATGTTTTTCATTGCAAATCCCTTGATAAGAAAGTACAGTATCTACCAATTCTTTCAGAAATCTTTCTTTTACTCTCTCCTATCCTGTGGGTTTAATCAGTGTATAAACTCCAGTCTCAGTCACCGTTAATATGTTACAAGCCCGATGCTTGTAACCAGACCCAGCAAGCCTGACAGACTGAAAATGTCTCCATCACTGATCCCTGACAGACAATGGCAGCCCACAATGTACCCCATTCAAACAACATTTTACAGTAACCATGTCCTGGGGCTAGAACTGTACTGAAGACAGATAAGAGGGAAGTGTGTGTGTGTGTGTGTGTGTGTGTGTGTGTGTGTGTGTGTGTGTGTGTGTGTGTGTGTGTGTGTGTGTGTGTGTGTGTGTGTGTGTGTGTGTGTGTGTGTGCGCATCTGTGTGTGTATGTGTGTGTGTGTCGGGATGTCTGCAGAGGCAGTAGTAAAGTTGATTTCAGCCCACACTCAGCCAACCAGAGCTGTTGCCTGATACTGAGTGTAATTGAATAAGGCAAAACCAATAAAAAGAAAAAAAAGAGAGAGTAACTGAGAGACTGAGGAGGAGGGATGAGGAAAAGAATTAGAGACAGAGAGAGAAATACATAAGAGGGCTCTGATCACAATACTGTCATGTTCATATCAAACATCGGATCTACTATCCAATCCTACACCTGCACTGGTGTTATACTGTAGATCTTTCACCTGTTTAGTTTCACATATTTGGAAATCTTGCACCTGCCCTGCTGAAAAAGAAAAAAAAGAGAAAGTGTCTCATGGTGAGAACTTTATACTCCCCGTGACTCACACATTTAGTGGATTCCTTCGAACCCAATTAGCAGGGCCTCAGCAGCCTTGATAAGCATCACACCTCTCTGTCACACATCCACTCACACACACACCCCTTTATTTCCATCGTACTTTCACCTTAATTATTGTCTGTTCCTGTCACTTCCTCTCACTATGTGGTTGCTTTGTTCTGTTTGTCATGTCCAAAAATAAATGAATAATTAATCACTATGGTCTCTGAAAATTAAATGCAGGAAGTTAATATGTTAGTCTTTATTTTAGCCTTGTTAGATGTGCATTGTGTTAGTGAGAGGTGTGTTCACATAATCCCACCAATCACAACACAACAGGTCTGGAAAGAGAGACTTCTTTATCCTGCAAATCCATTTTTCAATTTTTACATATATTGTTAAAGGAATATTATTACTATAGGAGTGTAACAGTATACAGAAGTCACGGTAAGTACCTCTGTTTTGGGTCGTGGTTCGATACAAATTTGGTACAGCAGGAAAAATGGACACACTTTAGTTAAGGGTAGGATCTAGGGATGTAGAATATGGTCATGCAGAATAAGGAATTGATATGTACTTTATAAGTACTATAAACAGCCAATAACAGAGTAATATGCATGTTAATAAAAATATAGTTTATAGTGAGAATTGGACCATAAACTAAGGTGTTACCGAAAAAGGCGGAAAAATCTAGATTTCTTTTATTTTAATTTGAACAGACAGAATGCAAATTATAGTTTGTCCCACCAAGCGGCATTTAGTCCCCCCTGAGGTAGTTGGTACAGTACAGCTTCAGTATATTAAGCACTAAGCAGTAAACAGAATGCACTCTTGCTTTTTATCAGCCCTGGTCACAATCATCTACAAAACTGAAAAGCATCTTGTGTTTTAAAATTACAAAATAAATAGAATAATAAAAAAATAAAACTTTGTTTTGTGGGGGTATGTTCACCAAAACAGTTTGATTTACTACATTCTTCAAAATATCTTCTGTTCCGCAAAAAAATCATACAGGTTTGGAACGACACGAGGGTGAGTATGGGTGACAATTTTCCTTTTTGGATGAACAATCCCTTTAATCCTATAAAGCCTAAATACTGTATCATATTTAATACAAAAATTGCTAAGACCTCTAAATTACCAACATGATCAAAACTTTGCTGAAAAACCTGTTGCACCGAATCTACTCCATGTCATATGATTCATTGTTTATACTTTTTTTTGCAAGTAAAAGGCCTTCTCATTTTTGGCCCATATAAATATCAGCAAATGCACAACATTTTTATATGATATTTTATATGAGATATATATATATATATATATATATATATATATATATATATATATATATATATATATATATATATATATATATATATATATATACACACACACACACAAAGATTCTTGAGTCCACTGCTTCAATGTATATCTATGAGTTATTATAATCAAGGTATTAATCAATAATCAACATTTATCCTACATATTAAATGATTTTAATGACTGCTTCAAGCTTATGAGATTTTACTTAATCATAGAATTACCTGTTTAAGGTGCTAATGTCTCCAGGGGGACTGTCACTGTAATAAGTTTACTGTAAGTCACTTTGGATAAATGACAAATGACAAATCAATAATTGGTCAATTATAGCATAATGGATGTGACATTTGCAGTCATAACATTACAGTACAGTATTCTCACAAGAAATAGAAAACACCAGAATATTGAATCGTTTATGTGGATTTTCTTAAACCCTTGCAGTCCAGACTCCAGAAAAATATCAGTCTTGACAAATGCTGTCAGTCGATAAAAAAAATTAATTAGAATAATCACACATTTTTTGTGATTCATCGCGATTAAAAACAGAGGTTTTCAACTGGTTCTGTGCCAGGGACCACCATTCTGACTAACAAGTAATCGGCGGCCCACTATTGTGTGTGTGTGTGTGTGTGTGTGGGTGGATGGGGGGGGGGGGGTACTCCTTACCTGTTAGTGGGATTTCTGGGCGTGGTGACTTCCACACAGTCTGTATATTCGTGGTGATATGGTGTTACATAGTGACAGCCTCATATCATTCTCTGGTTCCAGCCTTGCCCTGTACTTTAGATATGACAGTGTGGAAAAACCACTCTCACAGAGGTATGTAGTTGGAAAGGGTAAAAGACACCTCACTGCTTTTACTGAAAGCTCTGGAAATTCTGTCTGGCAACTTATCCAGAACTTCACAAGGGGTTGTGTATCATACATATGCCTCCTGACAGAGTCTGTGGACATCTCTATGAGCTGATCCTCTTCTACAGTAGTTAAGCTTGACCCTGCTGCTGCATCATCACTGAATGGGAGCAGGATCCATTTGCTGTCACAGTGCCACTCATCAGAATCATTGAAGTACTTTCGGAATTGAAGCACAAGCTTCCTCAAATGCTCACACACAATGTCTTTAATGTCAGTGCTGTCAGAATATTCCTCAACTGAAGGGAACATAGCCAAGTTACCACTCTCCACTCTTTATATCCATCTTGAAATTTTTTTAACAAATGCCTCTAGTTTTTCGTAGAGCTGCAGGACGTTTGAATCTCTCCCTTGCATTGAAGTGTTCAGCTTGTTAAGCTCTGCAAAAACATCGGTAAGATACGCCAGCTTAGTTAACCAGTAAGCCAGTTCAGTGCACTCCTTCTCGCACAAGAAAGTATAGATAGCGTCACGTAGTTCAAACACACGGGCGAGCACCGCGCCGCGAGACAGCCATCTCACCTCTGAATGGTAAAGGAGAGAGGTGTGTTCACTTCCTAAGCCTTGACATAGGGATGCAAACAGGCGTGTATTTAATGCTTTTCGTTTTATCAGGTTTACAGTTTTAACAACAGCATCAAACACCTCGCTGAACTCAACACTGAGATCTTTGGCGGCCAGAGCTTCTCTATGAATCATGCAGTGTGTCCAAATTATCGCCGGTGCTACTTTCTTTACGTGCCCAATCAATCCATTCTGACTGCCTCTGATTGCTCTGGCTCCATTCACTACATAGCGCCACACACTTCTGCCACGAAATATTGTGTTCTTTGAAAAAATCATCAAGTGCTGAAAAGATCTCGGCACCTGTAGTTCGCCCTGGCAGTGGTTTGCAAAAGAGAAATTCCTCGCACATCGCACTATTATCCTCGTATCGTACAAATGCCAAAAGTTGCGCGTCATTTGTTATCTGTCGTCTCGTCTAATTGAATGGAAAATCCCTGAACTGATTGAAGTTTCTCTATCAGCTGCTCTTTCACATCATTTGCCATTTCCTCAATTCGACGTCCGACTGTGCTATCTGACAAATGAATAGTTTTTAATTTATTAGCAGATTCTTCGTTCATCATGGTTTTACACATGTCTATAGCTGCTGGCCAAATCAGCTGCTCTGCTATTGTATGAGGCTTTTTGCATTGTGCAACTCTGAAAGCCACCAGATATGAGGCTTTCAGTGCATTTTCACTGACTTTTGCACTCTTTCTGATGAGCGTCTGCTGTCCTTTGAAATCACGCAACATCTGTTGCATATACTCAATAGGCTTGGCCTTCAAGAAGCTGTGATGTGTCTTCATATGACGAGAAAGTTTCGACGGTTTCATGGTTTCATTTGAAAGCAACGTTGAACATACAAAACACAAATACAAAGTGGTACCTCCTCTCCTATTTTGTCAGTCGTAACTGTAAATCCATGTTTAACATGATCTTCACTGTATTTTCTTTTTCGTTTCACACTACGTTTCCCTGTTTCCTCCGAAGTTGTAGCTTTGTCTGAAGAGCATGCAGCAGAAGCCTGTCCATCTGTCCTGACATCTGTCACTTTCCTCACTAAAAAGCGATCCATGCTGGTGCTGACTAGCAAACTTGGCCTTAGTTAGAAACGTTAGCTAACAGCTCCACTCCACTCCAAATTTATATTCACCAATATTAACCCTCTGGGATCGGCAATCACGCCGGCGTGATCTGCTCGCTTTTTTTTTCTTATCAGTGTTAAAGATACTCAAAATACACAAAATACTTGATTTTGATCTTACATATAAGTGTTAGACATCATTCGATCCTGTTAAGTGTATATTATTTTTCTGTATACTCACAATAAAAACAAATTGTTGTGCTTTTTGTCAAATAAAGAAAAACAAACATGATGAGAGTTTTGCCTTCTCTCTGTCAGTGCAGTCCATTCTGAATCGCGTCCGAAAATTAACTATAACTCCGCAAATACTTGTCATACAGGCACGAGAGATTTTTCTTTATGAAGCTTGAATTCTCTTCTTTCCAATGAAGTAATTTATATAAGAAAACACATATTCTCAGTTTATGTAATCTGTATGAAAAGAGAGTGATGTCAGTATTTTTCCCCCCAGCTCATTACACTTAATTACGCATTAATCCGACATGCCCACGGAGGACGCGCGCTATTCAAACGCAAATGATCTGAGGCAAACCATGCAAACGGTTAACGCCCACATCAGCTGGATAAAACATCCAGTTTAATAAGAATCTTGTAGGCTACTTACCTCGTCTTGCTGCGCTGTTATCTTAAGCATCTTTTCAATGATACCTCAATAATGTATTTACTTAACTCCGAGATGCTGGTCTATTTCGCGCGCAAGATAAATGTGTACGTATATGACGTTGGGGACGCAAAACACAACGTTAGCAAAGCATAGGATAGACCTGATAGGTGCAAAGCTAGCCTATCCTGTGTCAGTTTGATTCTCAGCTCCTCTATATTATTTTAGATATTTTAATTAAATTTAGTATTCACACCAATGTGCAAATAAATTATGGAAAAAAGTGATTTTAATAGTGAAATTACGTAGGTTGGGATGCATGTCACGGACCACATGCAATGCCGCCACGGACCACCGGTAGAAAACCCCCTGGTTTAAAACATTTAATCTTCTATCTGACACAGACATCTGAGGTCATGGGGTCACTTCAACCTGTCACTTGCATGACCTATTCTTAAAGCATTTACTTTACTTTTCATCTTCAATCACTAGAGAATAATGACGAATACTGTCTGTACCTCTTACTGAGAGAAAGAGCAATTTATCTGTATGTTTTGGGAAAGTGTCCTGTTTAGAGCAAGAGCTCGACCAACTCCAACCTTTAAGAATATGTGTATCTGTGTGTGTGCACTACTATTCTTTGTTACAGATCAGTATTGGTGAGGTGAATAACTGGCACCCTGGGGAGATGGAATTACTCGTTTTCCCCGACATGCTAGAAACAGTTCAGTGACCTCAGAGGGGCACTTCGTGCCTAAAACAAAGGTCTGGGTGACATCTATGTGATCAATGAAGATATGCTTTTGTCCATCAGTCCATGTGTGGAAATTTTAAAAGTTAAAAGTGTATCTACTTCAACCTTAGCTTAGTGACCTTGGTGAAAGGTATAAATATCTCATACATTTTTTGGCCACTTATTTCCAGTCTTAAATCATTATTTAGTTGTATGTATTTATGATGCATACAATTCTAGCTATGAAATTAGCCTTACCAAGTAGAGTCAGCCAATTTATTACAAAGAGGTTTAAAAAGCCATTTTTACCAAAGAATGAGATTAAACAGGATATCATATGAGATGTGATGAAAGTGACATTGTGATAGTCGTGTTCATGAAAAATTTCAAAAATTACTTATGAATAATTTGTTATTTAATTAAATATGTCAGTGTCTATAAGGAAAAGATGTATAAAAGTCGTAGAGGAAAAGAGAGAAATTAGCTCTCAGCATACGGAGCTGCTCTTGCAGGATTAATAGCGGGTGAAAGGGAATTTAACTTTATGTCTGGATAAACAAATTAGTTTTCAGTCTAGATTTAAACAAAGAAAACGGGTGCCGAACACTGCTAGAAAGGCTATTCCAAAGCTTAGGGTGTGCACTACTAATCACAGACTAGGTCAACCAATTACACACTCTTAAAAATAAAGGTTCCGAAATAGGGGTCATAGAAGAACCCTTTTGGTTCCCAAAAAACCTTTTAGTGCATCGTTCTAAAAAGAATCATTTTTTGAGCATATTAATAATCTAAAGAACCTTTTTCCACTATAAATAAACTTTTGTGGAACAAAATGGAGTCAATGATGCAGATAAAGAACCATTACATTAAATTTAACAGAATGATTACTTATCTTATACAAACCTTTCTCAAAGTTAATAAAAAATTGACTTTTGGATTTTTGAAATGACACTAGGTGGAATGAGCGCCAAATCATCTAAAAAAAATGGTTATTTTTAGAACGATTCACTAAAAGGTTTTTTGGGAACAAAAATGGTTCTTCTATGACCCCTATTTTGGAACCTTTATTTTTAAGAGTGCAAGATTACTTTTCACCCTTACTCCAGCAACAACCTCAAAATTCGATTCTCACTGCATCGATGTGCACAAAACGTGCACTTTGTAGCACGCTGGAAATTTGATGGGTTTTCTTCGCTCCCACTTCTCACCACTGCACCTTTAAGTCGTTCATTGCCGCTCTCACGCTTGTCAGAGATCATGTATACACCTGACAAAGGTGAAAGGTGAAAACACCCACGTTCTCCACACACTTGCACAGCGGTTCATCTCAAATCTGACGATGTATAGGCATCTATAATGATGAAAATAACAATGCATAAAACAGACAGACAGAGTTAGGCTAATGTATGTTTCTGTCGATGGATCTGCATTCTAGATTCCCCTAATCTTGTACAGCCCAATGCGAGGGCTGTATGCTCTAATATGACCACTCATTTACGCCGTCATCGCCTGAGTGTTGATAGTGCAAGAGTTGAATGACTCACTGCTCCTGACCAAAGAATCTTTGTAGCTTTTAATAATGATTCATCTAGATTTCATTAATAATTTATGCAGTGCAGACTGTTTGATAACTATTACATTTCTGTATATTTCCTACCTGTTAGACAGGTAGGAAAGGCACAGGTAAATAATTTTTGAGCAAAGTTATTATATTTTTTGAAGCCTAATAAATGTTAAAATTGATAGCTTTCAATTAAACTAATGTTGAACGGCTATAATTAATGTTTAAAATTGGGGAGAAATAATTTTCATCAAGACACCAGTAGCTGTATTAGTATCGGTGATACTGGCCTTCATTCATAAAAAAATCCCATTAAACAAGTATTTAAAATATACTGTCTTTATTTTGTTTCTTTATGTTACAGTCATTTGGAGATTAACTGAAATTACATTCTAAAAATATTTAAAAAACTTAAATTAAAATCTTTAATGTTTTTAATCGCGATGAATCACAAAAAATGTGTGATTATTCTAATTAATTTTTTTTTGTCGATTGACAGCATTTGTCAAGACTGATATTTTTCTGGAGTCTGGACTGCAAGGGTTTAAGAAAATCCACATAAACGATTCAATATTCTGGTGTTTTCTATTTCTTCTGAGAATACTGTACTGTAATGTTATGACTGCAAATGTCACATCCATTATGCTATAATTGACCAATTATTGATTTGTCATTTGTCATTTATCCAAAGTGACTTACAGTAAACTTATTACAGTGACAGTCCCCCTGGAGCAACACAGGGTCACTAATGGGCACACTGGTGATGGTTCACAGACTGGGAGGAGCGCGGGAGTGTTTGAGCAAGTGGCGGCAGACTCTGACAGGTTTGCTACCTTAACAGCCCGGAACTGCTGTAAATACCAGATGACTCGATCACAGTCGAAGACTCTTTGACTGCTGTTAGTAGTGAAATAGGTGCAGAAAATCCGAAAGAACACGCAGCTAACAGTCATGCTGTGGATGCAGAAAAGTGTTCAGTGAACACTAGGGAGTGTGCTAATGTCAGCAGTGGGGCTGAGATCGCCGCAGTGGGAAGCAGTGACCCAGAGCGCCCGCGGGAGCCAGACGAGACGAGCTCGAGGATGCCGGAGAGTCGCGGGACTCGCGAGAATCTGTTGGCCTGTCACAGAGTGACGTGGACCAGCTCACTGAGTGAGGTGAGACTCAGTCTGTAAATATCGTTTCTGACAGCGAGGAATCTGATATTGTAGATTACCTTATTATAAAGTGCAACAAATAAATGATTTTCTTGATAGCACTTTCAATCAGCGAATACCAAGATTAGAGAGGTATTTCTATTTTTGTTGATTCTTGTGTTATGGCTATGGAGGAGCTTGATCAGCCCAAACGATATAGACTCAAGAAGCATGTGAGCGCTTTTAAAAAAAGACTGAAAATGTGTTACAAGAAATACTAATAGAGCCATGTTCATTAACAGGGTGATATTTTGGGCTGTTTTCTTTTCTTTTTTTTTTCTTTCCTCGTAACAACCTTAAACATTGGAACTTTTCAAATGAATGGTTGTCGGGACTCGGGGTAAAAGAGAACGGCTTTATTGATTATAATAATAACCTTTATTTTCTATAATATTAGACATATTTATATATAATAATATATAATAATATTAGATTATTATAATATTACATTATATCTAATAATATATAATGTTAGATTATTTGCACTTAAAGAAACCAGATGATTTTATTAAACACATGCAGATCAGCAGAATCAGACACAGTGGACTGGTGATTGGAAAGGCAATGTTTTGTTAAATCATGGAACAAGTCTCAGTGCAGGTGTTGCCATCTTTTCCCATGTGTTAGTAGTCCAGGTCAAACCTGGTCGGATTTTGAGAGCTGATATTGCCTTGGGTGATACACATTTTTCCTTTTTAATGTATATGCTCCAAATGTTGGTCAAGAACGTATCATGATTTTTTTTAAATACTTTCTAATGCTTTATCACAGTGTCCTCAGGGAAATTTTATTGTACTTGGTGGTGATTTGAATTGTACTGTTAATCCAGATCTGGATAGAAATCATGAGGAACCTCCATTCATCTTCTGCTGAGAGTTTAAATAAATTACTTAATGATCACAATTTAGTAGATGTATGGAGGCAGGCCTTTCCTGGGGTTAAACAGTACACAGGGATGCACCTATCCGATACTCAGTATTGGTATCGGCACCGATACTGCCATTCTTTGCCGGATCGGGTCGGTCGGTTATACAAGGCCGATCCAAATCCGATGTTGTGCGTATACAATTCTGTTATTGTTAAGCCCCGCAAAAGGCACAAAAACAGTATAAAAGCATTATAAGTGTTCAGAAACCATTCTATAGTATAATGTGAGGTAGAACTTAATATTTAAGTCGTTAAATTCAAGTGCACATAAACTTTTCCCTCCGCTGCGGCTGTCAGACATTCTTCATTCAGCATTCAGACAGCGCGTTGCGTTCGGTTACGACAGTCAACATGATGAAACTCTCGGCAAGATGGTTCAATGTTACTATTATTACACTTGATCTGTAGATAAAGTTCTATGGTTTCGCATAAAATGACTATCTTGCTGGACTGTATTGCTGTACCTTAATCATGTTACTTTCTACTGGGTGTCTGATAGATCACAACACATGAGTATAGAGGGCACTATAATTGTTCTTCACGCGCACAGTAAATTAAGGCTGAATAAACTATTGCATAGATAGATACAGTAGCCGATAATACACAACGCATCAATATGTCTTTTTCATTTGTGCTTTGAACTTTTCAATGCAGACTCGAAGAGCTGTGCGCTGTGACTCCATGCTTTACAGTTCCCTTTCGAAGGGAACTCAACGATGCGTTGATCGACGCCATGGGAACGCCTCCAGCGTGACTGCGAGGACCCGTGTCTGCCGAGGCGGCGCGGTGAATGCATTCTTGGGGATCGCAAAAGGATCTTTCGGAGGGATTAGAGACGGGTCCGCGGGCCTTTTCTCCTTCCTTACCCGAAAGATCCAGCGCTCTCCCCCCGGTGTCGGAAGCACGCGCTGCGGTTTCTTCCGCCCGGGGAGAGAGCCCTCCATTACTTCATTGCTCTTCCTCCGAGGAGGTTGATGTTATGAGTATGGAAAGTGAAAGCACACACATGGGGGAAAAAGATTCTCAATTTATTTCCCCAGCATATGATGAGCTGGTGGATGTTATGTCACGGGCAGTAGAGAAATTAAATATTGAATGGCCATCTGAGAATAAGGGCGCTCGTCCTAAAAGTAAATTAGATGAGCGCTTTTTATCTTCCGCGACATTATCTCCACCACGAGGGCTTCCTTTCTTTCCCGATCTTCATAATGAGTTATCGAAATCGTGGAATAAACCATACTCTTCACGACTTTTTAGCCCTCAAGTTAACACTTATTCGAGAATAAGAGGGCTAAAAGAGTATGGTTATGGGGCGATGCCCCAGGCGGAACAGAATTTAGCCAGCTATCTTTCGCCTGGTCCTGCATCGTCTCTGAAAGCCTCGGCTTTGCCCACTAGACCGCTTAAAGCCACTTCGGTTTTAGTGGGCAAAGCTTATACGGCAGCAGGTCAAGCTGGAGCGTGTCTGCATACAATGGCAGTGCTACAGGCTTATCAAGCTGACCTGCTGGGGGATTTGGATAATAGTGAGGGTATTACTCGTGACGAAATTCGAGAACTTCGTCGGGCTACCGATCTTTCTCTCAGGGCTACTAAGGAGACCGCCAGAGCAATTGGGCGGTCTATGGCAGCCTTGGTAGCTACTGAGAGACATTTGTGGTTAAATCTGTCAGGGATTAAAGGGACACTCCACCCATTTGCATTAAGCTTTCCATTGTTAGAAACCCAGTAATACTATTGAATGGTCCTGAAAAAATCTTTCATTGTCCCCTGAAACGAGAGAAATCCACTATTTACCCTTTTCACTTCCGCCTACAATGACGCAAAAATCGTCAATTTGCGTCATTGTAGGAGGAAGTGTAAGAATGGGGTATTTCTGTAAAGACTACAAGCACTAGTTCCCACCCTTTCCAACCCGCCCATTGGGGGATGGACCTAATGCGCTAACAGACCTATCACAGATCAGTGCCAGTGGTGAAACTTTTTGAAAAAATGGACGCCGAAGGTTCTGAAAACGAAGACGGACACATTATGGAGGATTGGGATTTTAATATGGCAGAAACAGATGTTCGTGGCTACCTTTATGAGCCTGAGTACAGCGACGAGCAGCTGAGGGCTATGGAGGAACAGGAGGCGGCTGAACCTGCTTCCACCACAGCCGATCTGCCTGCCGCGGACGAGGAGCCCGCAATGCCTCGAGCTGGGACAGATTGGTGGTGGCTGTGCTCTCACTGTGCGCCAATGGACACAGAAGAAGAGTCAGTCTGCTGCCGCGAATTTCAGCGGTGCGAATTTCTCCTGTATGAAATTATATATTCGGAGGATGACACGGACGTGTGTGTGGTTGATCACCCGAGTTTCGCACCACATATCGATAGCGGCGTCCTGGAGACCTACTTTCGGAGTAGTGGGAGTGGCCTGTGGAGCTGAGCATTGCAATGCACTATGGAGATTGTTGTCTATAATCCACAAGCACTAAAAAGTCATTTTCGGCATTTTATTGGACAGGAAGGAACAAAATTAAAAATTTCTGCTACTATTCTACTACACATATTACCCACTTTCAATACACATTCATGTCAAAATCGGTGGAGTGACCCTTTAAGGAAAAAGATCGGGCTTTTCTTTTAGATGCTCCGCTTGAACCTCCTGGTCTCTTTGGCGACGCAGTTCACGCGGTCGTCGAGCGATTTCAGGAGCCTAATAAACAAGCTGACGCTTTTAAAAAATGTATCCCTCGCCGTGTCCAACCCACTGGGGCTGCTGGGCGTGAGCAGCCCCAGCCGTCAAGCTCATCATATCGTGTGCAACAAAAAGAGAGTGTTTCGTCTCGTGCACCTCCACATAGACAATGGAAACAGACGCAACACTCTCAGTCGAAGTCTTCTAAGTCGAAGCCGGATCTGATAACCGTTCTTCAGGCGAAGAAGACTTCGGCTCAGAAAAAAAAAGACCTGATGTTATGCGTCAGGCCTGTGAGGACAGCCCCGACCGAAGTAGAGCGGTGTACACCTCATTATACGGTGCCCGTTCCATTTCGGGGTCCTCACGAGACCGTTCTGCCAACCCTGCCACCCTTAGTGCTTCAGGGCGCAGCGGTCTCCAGCGAGTCGCTGATGCTATGCTGCGGCACAGCATCGGTTTCGCGCCCTCTGAGGGAGGCTTTAGAGCAGCCAGTTCAGGTAGTTCCTGCCATTATGTTTCAGGCTCCAGAATTAGCTGTCTCAGTAACCCCAGAGACCAGCCTCGAGAGGCTGGTTCCCTTAGTAAATTTTCTGGCAGCGTGGAAGCTTCTGCCGAATATTTCTCGTTGGGTCCTGCAGATTGTAGAGAAAGGATACAGAATCCAGTTTGGTTCTCGTCCTCCTCGTTACAGCGGGGTGTTGCCCACAGTGGTGTATCCCGAGCAGGCTCTGGTAATGGAGCAAGAGGTAAAGGCCCTGTTAGCGAAAGAAGCTATAGACCCGAGAGTCGGGTTATTACAGCCGTTATTTCATTGTTCCAAAAAAGGATGGAGGGTTGCGTCCCATTTTAGATCTTCGTCTGTTAAATCGTTCAGTACAGAAACTCAAGTTCAAGATGCTGACACTCAAACAGATCGTGACTCAAATCAGATCCGAGGACTGGTTTGTCACGATAGATTTGAAGGACGCTTACTTCCATGTCTCCATCCTCCCTCAGCACAGGAAGTTCCTAAGGTTTTCTTTCTGGGGCAAAGAATACCAGTATCGGGTACTTCCTTTCGGTCTAGCCCTATCACCCCGCACGTTCACGAAATGCATAGATGCAGCTCTAGCCCCGCTCAGGCTGCAGGGCATACGTATTCTGAACTACATCGACGACTGGCTGATTCTAGCGGAATCAGAGCAGTTGGCGGTTCGGCACCGAGGTGTCGTTCTCGCTCATATGCAGATGTTGGGGTTGAGGCTCAATGC
The DNA here is from genome assembly GCA_030578275.1 of Meda fulgida. NCBI lineage: Eukaryota > Metazoa > Chordata > Actinopteri > Cypriniformes > Leuciscidae > Meda > Meda fulgida. Next base: position 22,728,249 of record CM060622.1, on the reverse strand, counting down.
CAAGAAGAGTGTGCTTTCTCCAGTACAGAGAACCACTTTCCTTGGTGTGGTATGGGATTCAGTGACGATGTGGGCCACCCTATCGCCCGTTCGTGTAGCTGCTATCCTGTCAGCCACAAAAGAGCTGAAGCTAGGCCAGTCACGCACTGTAAAACAGTTCGAGAGACTGTTGGGTCTCTTGGCAGCAGCGTCCAACGTGATACCTTTTGGCCTGCTGTACATGAGACCTTTACAGTGGTGGCTCAGGACCAGAGGGTTCTCCCCGAGGGGAAACCCACTTCGTATGATCAAGGTCACGCGGCGTTCCCTTCGTGCCTTAGTTAGATGGAGGAAGCACTGGTTCTTAACCCAGGGTCCGGTGTTGGGAGCTCTTTGCCATCGAGTTACTATCTCGACAGATGCTTCCCTCACCGGCTGGGGAGCGGTAATGGAAGGCCGCTCGGTTCAGGGGCTGTGGAAGAGTCATCATCTCTCGTGGCACATAAATTGCCTGGAGATGATGGCGGTCTTCAATGCGTTGAAACAATTCCTTCCAGACCTGAGGGGCCATCATGTGCTCGTCCGTACAGACAACACATCAGTGGTCTCTTATCTGAACCGTCAGGGGGGTCTGCGTTCGCGTCCGCTTTGCAAACTGGCGCACCAGATCCTCCTGTGGTCTCTGGGGAAGGTACTCTCCCTGAGGGCAGTGTATATTCCTGGGGACCAGAATATTGGAGCAGACATCCTGTCGAGGCAGGAGCTGAGGCAAGGGGACTGGAGACTCCACCCCGAGGCGGTGGAGAAAATTTGGGAGTTTTACGGCCAAGCAGAGGTGGATCTGTTTGCGTCTCAGCAAACGACGCACTGTCCACTTTGGGGCTGGATGCTATGGTGTAGACGTGGCCGAGGCTACGTCTGTACGCCTTTCCCCCTGTTCTCTGATTGGTGTTGCTCTGATCCCAGGAGTTCTGGAGCGAGTCCGGCGGTATGGAATAAGCCTACTGCTAGTAGCACCACGCTGGCCGAGTCGGATCTGGTTTGCGGACCTGATCCATCTCTTAGACGGTCCTCCCTTGTAGATCCCGATCAGGAGAGACCTTCTGTCTCAGGCGGGGGGCACAATATTTCACCCCCGACCAGAGATTTGGAACCTGTGGGTTTGGCCTCTGAGGGGACCCAACTCATAGAGAGTGGTCTTTCAGCCGAGGCTGCTGAGACCATTCTAAGCTCCAGAGCTCCAGCTACTAGGAAACTATATGCGCTTAAATGGAGAGTTTTTCTTTATGGTGTCATCAACGTCGGTGGGATCCAGTTAACTGTTCTGTGGACACAGTACTCGAGTTCCTGCAGGAGCGCTTTATGTCAGGTCTATGTCCTTCCACGCTTAAGGTCTACGTGGCGGCCATTGCGGCTTACCATGCCCTGGTGGGGGGTACATCGTTGGGTCGAGACCCCCTGATTACTCGTTTCCTTCGTGGCACATTGAGGCTGAGGCCTGCAACTCGCACTAGGGTGCCAGCTTGGGATTTGGCAATAGTACTAGAAGGCCTGTCTAGGGCTCCGTTCGAGCCCTTAGATTCGGTTTCAGAGAAATTTCTTACCCTTAAGACTATCTTTCTGCTAGCTATCTCATCCCTTAAGAGAGTTGGAGACCTTCAGGCCCTTTCGGTTTCCCCCACTTGCCTTGAGTTTGCACCGGGGATGGTCAAGGCACTTTTATATCCGAAACAGGGATACGTCCCTAAGGTGCCGACCTTGATTCCGAGGCCTATTGTGCTGCAGGCTTTCTGTCCTCCTCCTTTTACATCTGCGGACCAGGAAAGGCTGAACCCTTTTGTGTCCAGTGCGAGCACTGGATACTTATGTTCATCGGACATCTTCAATGAGGAAGTCCGACCAGTTATTTATTTGCTTTGGATCACCTAAGAAGGGTCTTCCTGCTTCTAAACAGACGGTTAGTAAGTGGATAGTTGAGGCTATTTCACTTGCATACGAGTACTCTGACCAGCCGTGTCCTTTGGCGGTCAGAGCTCACTCTACGAGGGGTATGGCGGCCTCTAAAGCCTTATTATTTGGAGTTTCTCTTCAAGACGTGTGCGGCAGGCTGGTCCTCACCTGGTTTTACAGCCTGGACCTGGATGCTGCCCCAGGTTCTCAGGTGCTTAGTGCTTAGTTACAACAGACTAACACTCAGGTACTTGGAATTCTGGCGCTTTGGGTATTCTCGTTCCCATGGTGTCAATCGACGCATCGTTGAGTTCCCTTCGAAAGGGAACGTCTCAGGTTACTACTGTAACCATAGTTCCCTGAGAACAGGGAACGAGACGATGCGTCACTCTGCCATACTTTCTGCATCCCTGTGATCGGCTTGCTTCGGCAGTTTTCGAAGCTAATGCCGGTTTGCACCGGATGTGCTTTTATCATTTCCTGGTCATGACGTCACCCGCCCGTGACGCTCATTCTTTCCATTGGACTTGTTGATATAGATGCTTCAGACGCAGTCACGCTGGAGGCGTTCCCATGGCATCGATCGACGCATCGTCTCGTTCCCTGTTCTCAGGGAACTATGGTTACAATAGTAACCTGAGACGTTTGCCTCACATTCACCCATTCACTCAATCATTCATACACCGACGGCGGTGTCAGCCATGCAAGGCGCCATCCAGCTCGTCGGGAGCAGCTGGGGTTAGGTGTCTTGCTCATGGACACCTCGACACTTGGTCAGGTGGAACTGGCGATTGAACCACCAACCTTGCGGTTTGTAGACAACCTACATGAAACACTGAGCCACTGCCGCCGATTTATAGAAATTCTACTTGATTTTTTTTTTAACTGCGCTGGTAGGTCGATACTCAGAATTTTTGGTATCGGATCGGATCTGAAAAAATGGTATCGGTGGATCCCTACACATGGTTAAAAGTTAATTCAAATAATATGTCAGGAGCTAGACTTGACCATTTCTATGTTGTAAAAGGCATTAGGGGAAGGTTCTTTAACAGCTCGATTTCGCCATCTTTTTTTATCAGATCATCACTATGTATCTATTAGAGTTTCTGTCTCATTTCCAAGATTATCTAAATCACATTAGCACTTTAATAGATTATTGCAGAATTGCACCTTTATTCACTCTTTTAATCTTTTCTGGAAATCTTGGAGAGATGCAGTTTTCAGTCATTGAGTCAATGGTGGGACATCGGTAAAGCTCAAATTAAGACTTTTTGCCAACAGGACACTGCACATAGTACTAGAGTCCTTAACCCTCTAGGCGCCACGGTCGAGTTTACTCGACAAGATGCACTGAATAAAACGGCCGATTTTGTCAAATTGGGTGTCAAATTTCGTTAGACCTCCCCTCCACTGGATGGCAGACATGTAATACTTCATCCCTGACTCAAAACAACATCATGTTTCTATACAAAACGTTCGAATTAGAGCGCATTGAATCAGTGCGATCAAAAGGGGAGCTAGTGTGAGAGTGAGTCATTTTATCAGAGTCTCTCCGCGATCGCGGCGACAGTATTGTGGTGGAGACTTTGTCTATTATCACTGGGTATGTTAGACGAGGTCGAAGTATTCATAGTACAGTTAGGGGGCAACGTGAAGGCAGGGTGGGGAGTCGCAATAGTGTGCATACTCGGCGCGCGCACAAGGCAGATCTGGCCGCGCTCGCGCTGCTCGAATCATCTCACTCATAATCTGTGCCTTTCCGTCGCGAGTGATCTTTGAACTAAACAGGTCTTGTCTAGTTGTGTTTGTGTCATATGAATAATATATGCCCCAAACATGGAATCAGAGTGCCTACTGTATGTAGTAAATGGAAAATCTCTACAGCAAAAGGCCAACCACTACATGCATACGGTTTGTTCTACCATTTATTAGCAATGATTTACACAGTTTGTTTACTTCTTACTATATACCTGAGCATTCAGTATTGTGCAATATACCATGTGATGGATATTTTGGGGGGAAATAAGTGCTGTATTTTATCATTTAAACGTGACTTTTCATGAAAATTCTTTAATCCAAGATTTCTGCCACCATATCACATCATAATATGCTAATTAGATGGAAAATGTAATCCCTACGTAAAGTATGGGTCATCATTAATATTTATCTAATTTACAGAAAGTATCTATCTTTTTTCACTTTTAAGATATAGCCTTTTGAAATTAAGATGTCAAAATCGAACATTTTAGGAAAAAACCTCTGGCGCCTAAAGGGTTAAAGAAAAAATGAAGTCTCTTGAAAAAGACATTATTGGGCAAAGCAGTGACTCTACCCACAATAATTCATCTTTAATTGACTCTGTTGCAAGAGATAAGATCCTTTCAATGAATTTATTGGAGGAACGAGGAAAAACAGCCCTTCTAAGGACCAGGTTTGCCCAGCTGAATGACATGGATGCTCCAACAGTTTTCTTTTTTGCACTTGAAAAAAAGTCAAGAGAACAGAAGACCTTTCATCAGTGTAAGAGGCCATGTGGTGGAGTTACAACTGATACAACGGGAAATTCAAGCATATGCCCTTTCCTTTTATGAGGATTTATACTGTTCTGAGGCATCTGATGGAGTTGTAGCTGGCAAATTTTTATATAATTTATCTAAGCTATCTGAAGAGGAACATGATGACTTGGATGGTCCTTTATCATTTGGAGAACTTTCACAAGCTGTTCAGGAGATGTGTGCTGGGAAATCACCTGGGTTGGATGGACTTTCAGTTTTTCAAGTCTTTCTGGAATTTAATTGGACAACTCTTCCTTTGAGTGGCCGAAGGGCGATTTTAACACTAATCCCAAAAAAGGGTGATCTTGAGTGTCTAAAGAACTGGCGTCCGGTATCATTGATCTGTGCTGATTTTAAGATATCAAAAGCATTGACTAATAGACTTAAAAAATATATGGCATTAGTCATTCACAAAGATCAAACATCATTTTGTGTTCCTAAAAGATCGATTTTTTACTAATCTCTTTTTGTTGAGTTATTACTGTTGCAAAAATGCACAATTTGGACATTGGTTTTCTTTCATTAGACAAAGAAAAGGCGTTTGACAGGGTGGACCATCAATATTTATTTAAGACCCTGGAAGCTTTTGTTTCTCTCATTAATATTATATAATGAAATTTACAGTATGTTAAGACTTAATTGCTCTCCAAGTAGGCATTTTTCTGTAACCAGGGGAATAAGGCAAGGGTGCCCTCTTTCAGGTCTCCTGTATGCAATATCTATTGAGCCTCTCCTAGTTTCACTTAGGAGGCAACTACATGGTGTTCATATTCCCTTTTTCCTCAGTGTAGATCCAGTTAAACTTACAGCTTGTGCAGATGACATAATAGTAGTTATAAAAGACTCAGAATATGTTTCAAGATTGATGAATGTTTCAAGATTGATCAATGTTTTAAATGCACATCTGAAGTGTCAGCGCTCTCTGTGCAGCTTGTGATCTCCGTGCTGTGTGCAGCCACACGTGTTACAATAAACAACACGCGATGCCAGTGATAGTTTTTATTTGTCCTCTAGAGGCTGCTCTAGCTCTGTATAATGCCAGCAGTCTCTTCCCCAGTGCTCTGATACTGTGTACAACGGACGCAACCCAGAAAAACTATCGGTATGGATTTTTGCCGATAACGATAGTTCTACCAATCAACTATCGGTACCGATATATCGGCAAAACCAATGAATCGGTCGACTTCTATTCAAGATACACATTTTGAAGAGAGTTATGTTGTAACAAAGGGTCAAATGTAAAATATGTTACCAAAATAATCTCTGACTGCAACAGTGGAGAATAGGTTGCTACATTTCATTGGATCTCGAAGCACTAGCACAACAAATGTCCAACGCTATCAGATCACACACTTAGAAGAAAGGGTCCTATATAGAACCTTAAAGGGTTCCATCAATACTTCTTATATAGAACCTTTTTTTATTTAGTTTCAATTCATTCATTTTGTTTTAATTATTTTTTATACGTTATTACATTTTGAGACTTAAACAGCTCATAAAAAAAACTTTATCACGAGAAAAACTTTACATACACGTTACATAACAGTAAATTATGTAACCCCTTTATGTACAAAGATCGCCAACGTCCCCAGATTATTATAGTTCAACATCCACTGCACTTTAAAACATCACACTGTTAAGGTCCACAAGGCAACTTTTTGAGCCATGTTGCTGGGCAATCTTGCCGAATGCTTGTTGCTTGGGCACTTTCCCATTGAAAATGATCATTTAGATTGGTCGTGGGCCCTGTCTGTGTCTCACCTGGTTGCCCGTTGATGGGTCATTGAAGCTCATTGATTGAGTATCATTAGAAAGATTAAAGACTTCAGCTTCCATATTTGACCACTGTTTATGATAAAACTAGGTTGCAGTGAAATTAATTTCTTAATTTATATCAGGAGTGCAAAAAAATCGATCTTCAATGTTTGATATTTTTAATAGAATATCAACACGCATATGAATTCACTCACGTCTGCTGCGGTTTGTGTTCACATACATATACTTGACAGCGTCTGTTAGGGCTCTTAATCCCTAACGCACATATTTGGAGAAAAAGTGATTTATTATCACATTTACAAAATATTTTAGCATACTGAAGAGCTAAAACAGAGTACACAGTGCTATCTGTCTGATTTTTTTTTCCAGGTTTGCGTCAGTTATGACCTCAGCTGCGCTCATCACAGCGGTCAATCATTTTCCGTGACCATAATTCTGCCTTTCTGGGGAAGTGTCCTGTACACTTCCTCGTTCTGAGCTCTGCGAAGAACAAACCCAAAGAAACATTACTACACGTGAAACAATAAGCTAATAAACAATTACGATAGTATATGGTTTGTGTGTAATTTCCATGCGATTCGGGGTATATTCATATGAATACAGAATGTTTACATTATACATGCTAGGCAGGTGTAGCGATTAGCTCCATATAAAATGCTAAATATATCACATTTCAACATCATTATATGACTAAAATACAAATTCGATCACAATCTGAAGTTAATAAGAACACTCTATGGTTGTTTAAAGTGACTTTTGAATAAAAGGGTAATATTAATCTTATAAATTGTGTTATCTTTCTTGATGTTAATTGTAGCTCTAATGCTCCTTTTGCTCCATGAGCTATATTTATTTCACAACCTATTTTGTTACAAGAATTCACATAAGGTCCCAAGAATATGCTTTTTGTCTGTTTGTTTTCTAAAAAGACTTCAGATAATAGGTGGATTATTGTATAGTAGGATCAAAGTGGTGTAAATGGGCAATCCATGTAATTCCAGAATAAAGGCTGATATATGGTATGATATATGGCTGATACATGAATGGCTGAATTGAATATAAACAAAAGAATAACGATAAAAGAATAATGAAGATAAGTTTCATGCTGGCAAAGTTGTGAAAGTTTTGTCAAGTGAGAACAATAGAGCATGAATGGAGCAGTTCACCTCACCAGAAAATAGACTAGGTGTTGTTTACAGGGCAATAAAATATTTTATTAGCATATAATCAGCCTGCTCTAAAAACTTATGTGACACGGTCTTACAAAATGCTTAATTAAATGCACATTTTAGAGATATCATCCTTAAATTTGAAGTGAAGCATGACCACACCTGTGGCTTCACTTTAATTGTGGTTATAAGTTGTTATACCACATACAAAATGTTTTTAAAAATTTAAGAAATATATTCTTAATAGTAGACCGAGACCGCTGAAAATATGGGTCTCGGTCCGCTTTCAAACTAACTCTGGTGGGGTTCGAATGAAATATGAACGCAACTCGGACCAAAGACAGGTAAACGAATACAAAATGGGACATTATATCACTAGATGTGACCCTAAAAAGGACAGAATGCTCAAGCACACCTGTTTTTTCTCATCATAGTCGTGATGTTGCCAATCACAGTTCAGTTCTGAGAAAACTGCATCTCCTCACAGCAGATTGGCATTTGTGTGTGTTGTTGCTGTTGTTTTGACTCACCATCATATTCATCATGTGTAGGCTATGCACATACAGTGAGTGCATTTAGCCCAGCACACAGCATTGTTTTGGGTGTCCGATAAATTCCGACGCAATAAGTAATGAAAGCCAACCAATCAGGTTGTGAACATATCCCTATGCCTTTATGTTTGGTGTTAAAATGCCAATGTGAATGCAAAGCGGACTAGTTTTTTTGTTTTTTTAAGTGTGAACACACCCTTAGTTCATATGCAGTTTCTGCCTCACCTATCTTAAAAAATAATTCTTAAGGTTTAGGCCCGGATCGCCAAAAAAAAAGTCCTTATGACATTTGGATGCATCAGTGGTGGCTAAAACAGAAGGGTCACAAGAATCCATCCAAATCTTAAAATTGATGTAAACTACAACACATCCATTTCATACTTATTCAGAGAAATGAGTATTCTAAGTGACAGCTATTTGCAGTGCACAATATTACACAAATTCAGCTGTTAACATACAAATGAATGCATGCATGACAGTTCAATCTTTTTCTATCATGTTTAGACACTATGTGTTCAGAATACTGCCAAAGGTATTCTGATGCTGGTTAGGGAAGTGAGTAATGCACTGGTAAATCTTTAAAGACACTGTTCTAACTGTGTGCTTCACATTATGAAAATGAGTTTCACAGGGGGAAAAGAGGTGTGTGCGACCTCTGATCCTAGCAACCAATCACAATACTGGAATGGAAAAAGCCAAATTGTAATATCCTCCTCATCTGAAAGGGAAGATGTACCCTTTCAACAGACTCCTTGTTCTGAGTCTCCGGACTGTTCAGAAAGACATTTACAGATGCTTTCTAAGTCTCTGGCCTGGGTGATGGGAGGTAAGAGCAGATACAAGTTCTGTGTCTCTGGCCCTTCCAGCAAGACAGTAACAGACACACCAAGTTCTGAGTCTCCAGCCTGTAATGGGGGAGGCAGCTACAGACACAAGCACACTGAGTCTCCAGCTTGTGTGGCAGCAACAGATAAGGGGTCTTTAACAGACAGACACACTATGTCCAAAGTTTTATCCAGTGAGACAATAAGAGATACAGCATGTCCCAAGTCTTCATGCCAGAGAGACAAAAGAGCATTGAAAAATATGCAACAAGTTTAAGCTCCAGCAAACAAGCCTTCACTTCAAGGTACCTTCCTCTGCATGATCTAGGAGATCAGAATCCTAGAGTGTTTGACGTTTAAGGCTGTTGAAACTGATTCCGCCTCCTTTCCCCACTGCCACGGACTGCTCACCCAACCATGTGGAACGACCAATTGAGATGCTATATAGGTGATACCAATTAAAATATTCATTAATATTTTTGTCTGATGCATACAGAGCTGCCAACTCTCACGCATTGGCCGTGAGACACACGCATTTGATTGGTTTCACACGCTCACACGCCACACCCCCGATTTCTCACGCAGAAGTGTCAACCCGGTCGGTCAAATGCCTGAAAGATGAGTTTATCTATAGATCTACCAGTTGAGCCTAGTTATGCCGCAAATTAGTTAAAATCTCCAGGAATTTAGAGCGGGCAAGTGCTCTTGCGAGAGGGAAAGCGAGCGAGAGAATGTAGAGAATTCTTAAGGGTATTCATAAATGGTATCACTTTACAATAAGGTTCAAAAGTAGTTGTAGCATTATAAATGTCTTTACTGTCACTATTGATCAACTGAATGCATCCTTGCTAAATAAAATAATTAATTACTTTAATTTCTTTCAAAAGAAAAAAAAATACTTACTGACCCCAAACTTTTGAAAAGTATCAGATTAATGCTAAATTAATTATTTGAACTATTTTCAGCATTGGTAATAACAAGAAATGTTTCTTGAGCAGCAAATCAGCAAATTAGAATGACTTCTGAAGGATCATGTGACACTGAAGACTGGAGTAATGATGCCAAAAATTCAGCTTTGCATCACAGGAATAAATTAAAATATATTACTCAAATATAAATTTTGTTTTATTTTAAATTGTAATGATATTTCACAATATTACTGTTTTTGCTGTATTGTAGATCAAATAAATGCAGCCTTGGTGAGCAGAAGATACTTTTTATTTAACATCTAAGAAATCTATCTAAAACTTTTGAACGGTAGTGAATAAACACAAAAATTAAACAATAATACACATTATATTTAAAAAGAATATTTAAAAAAGTTAAAAAGTTATGAACAAACATGAACAAGCAATACAAATAGTGGATTGTTTAATTAACATTAACCTAGTTAGTTATTAAATGCCCTAAAAAGTGTCCATTGCTAGTCCATGACACCTCATTCATTTCAAGTTAAATTGAACCTTATTGTGAAGTTTTACACAATGCTATTTATTGTGTTATTTACTGACTCTGAACTATTGCATTAACTAATGTTAATGTACGGAACTTTATTGTAAAGGGTTACCCAATTACGCATACAGCAATGATTTTACTAGTAACAAAATGTGCATCAAAACCTGCGCTCACTCATATACGATGGGACAGATATGATACTTGTGACATCTGTAAAGGAACAACAGCTCCTTACGTTGCTACTGTTTTTCTCTCGGTCTCCACAGACTCATACCTCTTTATTCTACAGCTCAAAACATTTGTGACCTCTCAAAAATGTCTTTGCCATGGGCCAACAGGGTACTCGTCATTAAATACTAGATTAACCTTATCAGCCTCACCCTGTGAAATAAACACTTACACACATACACACACGCGCGCCTCACAGCAGGCATCTGCTAATGTGCGCCAAACCTTGTGAACTTGAGCGTGAGCTGTCAGAAATGGGTTTGGACTCGAAAAAGAGAGCATGACGCTGAGGAAAAGAAAATGATGGTGCATAACACAGCAGTGTTTCTTTCTCTGTCACACACACACAACTCAGATTTGTTAGGCACTTCTAATGTTGCAATAATCCATCAGGATAGTGGTCAGGACTCTCCCCGGGGTTGGCAGCAACTGAAGCAAGGCTCCCTCAGCTTCGCCCCTTTAGGTTTGCTCATCCAAGCACCAGCGTGCTGTTAAGCTGTCAGACACCGATCGAAGCCCCCCTAAGACGGGCACTGATCTGCCTTAACGTTTGGAGGCGTATAGAACTCACTGGAACACCCGAGCACCTGAGGTTCCCTGGCTGAATGAATCTGATGAATAGTTTCATTAAAGGCGAGGAGCAGGGTCCTAATCAAGACTTCAACAGCCGCCATTAATGTAATTCTTCATTAACTATAACCAAGGGCCAGTCAAGGTCCACTGCACTCTGATAAGCATGACATGGCAGTGTGTGTGTGTGTGTTACTGTAGGTGCATTAAGGTATAAAGCATGGCCGAGGGATACATGCAGTTCACATGCACACAAATATTAAATAATACAAAAATGCACACCAAATAAATAAGGCATATTCATCGGAGATCAAAGGCAAAGCAGAATGGCATGCTCTTGCATATATAACATTTATAAAGCATGATGAGAGGCAGAGAAGGGTAAGGCCTCTTCAAAGAAAATACTTCTAAAGGTACAAACAAGCATATATGCCTGCATTCATCTGATCTCCACAGACATCTCTGCATCTCTCAAAGAGGTACAATGTAAAGATAGACGGATGAATGCGAACATACATATGTCCCAGAGTTCAGATCCTGACCTGTTCAGTCTAAACACTTCAGAGAGCCCACTGAGAATGGTTGTAAATTGCTGTCGTGTTTGAGGTGCAAACTGAAAAAAAAAGACACCTGCCTGGTACCACGGAGATCATTTTCAGTCCCCTAACATCCATCGCACTTATCAAGAACACATCTCTAAAAATCTGACAAACCCCCCCAGCGGGATGTCTCTTCTTTCCTCCGTTTATTTTCAGTAGATAGGAACATAACCTCTCCCCTTAGTTTCTTGGGAACTATGAATAAATTATTGCAGCAAAACAGCTATTACCCAGTTCCATTTCGAGTGGGATAAGCAAACACAATTCCCAATGTCATGAATTTCTGATAGAGATGGTAGCACCTGTGTCCTAGCCTTGAGAGCGAAAGAGCATGCTCGCCTCATGTTTTAGCTGCGTTCCCTTTCTTAGCCTTTTTAAATCCCACTATCCTCCAGAATATAATACACTCAAAGCAACTCTTCATTTTCAATCCAATTTGCGACTCTTCAGGATAAAAGGCACGGATATGAGTGCAAGTGTATTAGGACTGGCCATGCGTTTGAAGTTATTAGGGAAGAGAAAAACAAGAGGCATATCATACTCTCTTCATTATGAGATAAAACACTTACCAGTTAGCAGCTTCTTAATATCACAGTGACCAGGAGTGAAACACATTATGGGAAGGCGTTAGAAGCAAAGGGTTGCTTAAATTATGCTAACACATAAAGCTTTATGTTCAATGAGACTCGCAAACAGCAGGTTTAACATAAAATTTATGCAACAGGGTCAGGGGAATATAAACTACTGAAATAATGAGCAACTACAGTTTTTGGCTGACGGGCTGTTTATGAGAAATGTATATGTGGTGAAACAACACTGTATGTGTATCAAATTGTTCATTAAAACATTTTTATTATCAATATCCATGATGACAAGACCAGCATTTCAGATGTGTTGTGGATGTTGGTGTCCTCAAGCTTTATTAGCCCCAGAATGTAGGACGCAAAAGAGCTACAGGATATAAACGCAGCGTGATCAAGCACACGGGGCGGATAAGACGCTCGCCGCTATGATCACTTCTTGGACATTGCGAACATCGAGCTCTCAGTGGCAAGGTTTCATGGAGCCTCTTTGAGAAATCTCAGCATGGCTAAATGCAATTTCAAAAATTAAGGAGCGGCTGTAAGATGTGTCTCACATTCCTACTCTATTTTTTATTTTTATTTATTGGATTTTGTTTGGCACTGTTCTTAGACTATTTATGTATGCTCTAATTTGAGAAAAAAAATGAAAATTCTGTCATCTACTCAACCTCATGTAATATGCATTTTTTTTTTTTTGTCCATAGAATGGACGTCAATGTCCATCAAAACTGTTAGGTTCAAAACCTTCGTCAAAATATCTTCTTTTGTGTTCTGCTGAAGAAAGTCATACAGGTTAGGAACTACACAAAGGTGAGTAAAGCATGGCATCATTTTAATTTTTGAGTGAACTACCATATCAATTTTAGCCAGGTTTGAGATAGTGGTATCAGGTCAGTAGGGAGGAAGAAGAACATGTAAATCAAAGACATCAAAGTACATTGGTGAAAGTACAATTGATGATGTAAGCGCCACATGAGGTGACAATTGCTCTTCTCACTGTGTGTAGCATTACGAAGAAGCATCACGCAGACAAAAGCCTAAAGACAGCAAGAGCACCGAGGAACCATGGGGAAAGTATTACGCCGATTGAAGTAGGTGGGGCCATGATTAATAAAGAGAGCGTGTTTGATGTGGGCCATCTAAACAACAGGAGCTGTGCTGTCAGATGGAGAAAAGAGGATGTTAGTGGAGGGTATCGTTGCAGACTCTTTCGGGTCTCTGGTGGTGCAACCCACAGCTTGTCCTCTTTTACACCACCTGACATACATATCCAGCAGAGATGCTTATTAGCAGCAGTGGCTAATGGGCTTGGAGGGGGAACACAAAGGCTACACAACATTTAAATCACCCAACATTCTCCTGATGCAGTGAGTAGAATTAATTGAGGGGAAGAGTGGAGAGAGTGATTTGGCGAATGGTACAACGAGACACGCTGATGGAGAGTGATCCGTTGCGGTTTTCACAGTGGAGATGAGCAATCTACGCTCGGACACATTCACTCATTCACATGTCAGTCTGCTGGCACAACCTCATTTGAGAGCCAAGAAGCACATATGCTTAGAGTATCGCTGTCAAGATTATGCAGATTCATGGATCCAGCATAATTCCCAGGGTATAATTCATACAGCAGGCCGCTATGTGCAGCCACGCACACATGTATGCTCGCTTAATTGATTATGTAGGCACAGACTGTAGTCATAAGACTGTCCAGAGCACAAAGGACAAGAAAAAAAAGACAGTTTAATACGAACAAGAGCCTAAAATTCTGACATGCTCAAACATATTTTAATTGCTTCCCGTTTCTGGTTCCTGCCACGATAGTCACAGAACAGCTAATTATTCTATACAGAAAAAAAGACCCTCATGTTGTGCCGGAGCGGTTTTCAACTGGTGGGTAATTCAGTGAGAGATCGCAATTCCAGTGTTTGAAAAGATCATTGGAGCAACACAATGTCATTATGAGTCTGGGTGAGTTTGGATCAGGTTCTTTTGTAATATGAGCTCCGCGAACCATAGTTAATCAGTGAAAGCACTTGTTATCTCACATACTATAGTTTAATTCACAGTCAATAAGTGCTTTTATGTGCACTTTAACAGTTCGACTTCAGTTAGACTGAAATTAAAAAATATGTTTAGACCTATTAAAATTGTACTAGTCAATAGTAAATAAGCAATAGCAAAAATACATTAATCAGACTAATAGGCAATGTACGTTTTATCCTTCAAATATTTGACTATGCATTGTGCCATGTACACTACCGTTCAACTGTTTGTGGTCGGTAAGATTTAATGTTTTTGAAGGAAGTCTCTTATGCTCAGCAAGGCTGTTTTAATATGATCAAAAATACAGTAAAAACTATATAGTTTTAAAAATATATATATTTATGTGATGGTAGAGCTGATTTTCAGCAGTCTATAGCAACGTTTACATGGAAATAATTTACAATGAAATCATTCCGATTGATGAATCCGAACAGTTTTTACATGAAAGCTAAAAGTGATTGGGTTGATGAGCAGGTTTATAGGTCACAAGCTTTAAATCGGATTTAATCGTTTGACATGCACACGCTGCACGGATATAACAAGCACACAAAATGCTTATATTATAATGCTTATATACAGGCCCAAAACAAGGCGTCTGCAGATATGAGTCGGAGTCAGGCACTTGTGGAACAACGCTGTCCTGCACCCCTTCACAGAAGATGACAGTCATTTATTATATTCAACAACATCAATTCATTCCATCCGTGCATCATTTGTCATTACGATATTTCTACGTCATTGCACATGCGCAAAACTTTACAGTTTCAGTTTTCAATCCGATCAAGTGTTTACATGCCCCATCGAACGGATTAGAAAAGGTTTATCTACCCCTCTCAACCCGTTTGAAATTTTTTATTCAATAATGTTTTTTTTATATTTTATTCCGATTGAGGTGTTTACATGGAACATTTTAAATTCGGATTGGACTTTAACCCGACTGTAATTGTAATGCAATGCTCCATGTTAATGCACCTATTAATTTAGGCTTCAGTGTCACATGATCCTTCAGGAGTCATTGTAATATGCTGCTCAAGAATTTTTTTAACATTATCATATAATACTTAATATTTTTATAAGTTGAAAACCATTGTGCTGCTTAGTGCTTATTATTTTGGTGTAAACATGATTATAACAGTGTGTATAAACATACTTAATGCATTTCATGACAATTTCGCCCATTAAGCCTACTTACGGCCTTCTAAGGAAGAGGTTTTCAAAGTCTTAGACAGTGGACCTCCCTTTTGATACAACTTACCCAATGATGACAAACATTGGCAAAACACATCAAAGGTGGCCTTGCTCATCCTAAAATTTCTGGCCCACTGCTCCTCGTTAAAGCCAATAGGCCTATTTAAACACTATATGCTTCCACCAGTCCTGAGATCTCTCTCGCACACCATAACTGAAGCACATGCGCAGGCTGCAATGATGGCATTTTTCGTCCTCCTCCGCCTCAAAATCATGGTTATGTTTGGCGAACTTCGCATATATCGCAGAGCTAGCATTTTGCGTTCGTCCATCTGTGCAAGAGAATTTAACCCTTTAAGCATGCGTGATGTTTCGAATATATGGCAAGTGTAAACACGTGAATCGGATACAGTTGAAAGAATGTGTAAATGGACGGTAAAAAAAAAAACAGATAAAGGTAATAAATTAGAATTGGGCATCAAGACCTGCAGTGTGCCTTATTTTCAGAACAATTTAACTTTTTAAATGTATTCATTTAAACTAATTATTAGGCTATAATTGTGACCCCTCTCCGCACCTCCCCTGGCATGCTCTGACGGCCCCCTGCACTTTGAAAACCCCTGTTCTAAGGCAAGGATTGTGCATTTGTAATCACTTGAACGCTGAAACCGTTTTTTAGACAAAAACACACTATAACGATACAGTGTTACAGGAACTTATTTATTACTGCCCACAAGAGACACATAGCCCTCTGTAAAGAAAGTAGAATATACAGATACGGTAAATAGTGAGTATTCAACTTTTGCTTTACACAGTTCTCATCCTCATTGGAGGGAACTGAAGCCACAAAAGCAGCTGATTTAGGCGGCTCATTATGTTCACATCCAGCCTTCCTCGAGTACAGGACAATCTGTTTTTCAGTGCCCATTTTCACGATAGTAGATCAAACTTCCCAGTAGGAACAACTAGAGTTGGGAGGAAAATTATTCAGAGATGTACTAGACCGAGCTGGTGTTTACGTCTCTCTGCGAGCGCCAGTTGACAAAACTGCTTCTGTGAGTGAGGACAGTCATCAGACAATGCTGCTGTTTCTTCAGGTAAATTTACTTTACGTTCATTAATCTGTGTAGCAATTTTGTCAGGAACAGAGATCTTAAGTTGTTCCAATATCATCAATTGAACCAAATCATCAAAAGTTATAAATGTCAAGTATTTTCAAATCCTACACAAACTCTAAATGAGACTGCCTGTGTTCCTTTTTACAAGCCCTGAAACGCTGATGATATGCTTCAGTCACATATGCCTTTAACACTGTAGACTTCATTTTCTCATCATTTTGACAATCTTCACTACTCAAAGCCGAGAAAAACAAAAAAAATGTGCTTTTCCGGTCAACAAGCACTTCAACAATAACACAATTTTAAAACTTAAAAAATCTAAATTTTAGTTTTTTCTTCCTTGTTCGAACAGCTGTTTTATTTTTTCATTTGCAAAAGCAATAATTATTTTTGTTGTTCAAACGTCAATATAGATTGTGAAGTGGTCTGAATTTGTGCCTGCGAAATCAAATCTTTATCCATTTCTATATCCAAAGTGCCCCTTTCAAACAATTTAGACTTCAAAACAACCTTAATATTTTCCTACAGCTGAGGGGTTTTTTTGTATTAGTGACATCTATTTCATAATGTGCAGCAATTCTTAAGAGCTGTTCCTTTGTAAACTTTTCTAAAAACATATGCGAAGGATATTTAATAAACGGCTCAATATCCACCATAAGAAAAAAAAAACACAGATGTGCAATCAAGTACTCGAATTGTCCCCTGCTATCTTTCTTCAACAACAATCTATCCATCTACCTTAATCCTTAGTCTTCATCCAGCTACAGGCTATTTATGCACTAAAACCCAGTGGGTGAAAAATGCTACCTTCCAACACCCTGGACGTGCCCCCGAGACAACTGCTACTACATGCTTTCACCACAACACCCCAAAAAAAAACATGTCTCAAAGGAAACAATAATGCTATACCTCACAGGGGAAACTCCAAGTTACAAGAAACAATATTGCACAGTCAACTTACCAGTCAGTGAACTTGCGGCGACAAAACAAGAGACCACACAAAACTTTCACACGTGTGTCCCGTTACATTCAAAGTGACATCACAATATTCAAGGGATTTCTTCTCACAAATGTTATAGATCTAACAAATCTGTTTAAGCCCAATTCAAATGTTGCTAGCACGAACAAAATCGAAAACGGATGAGCACAAATTTGTTACGACCCGTGGATACAAAAGGCCGTAACAAAGGAAGGGACACACACGGTTGGCGAATTTAACTCAAGGTTTATTAAAAAAAAATAGAAAATAAAGCAAACATGTACTAATGTAGCCATCAGTATGTAAAGTATGTAGCGTACTGTGGCTCCAGTGTAAGTGTAGCAAAGCAAAATACAAAAGAAGAAAACAAACAAGGTCAACAAAAAGAGGAGCCAAGAAGAGTGGTAAAAATGGCTCCTTTTACCTCACACACACCTTTTGAAAATAGTCCGAAAGAAAGCCTGTTTTCACACCGCCCACTTGCCACTAGTATAAAGTGCAGATTATCCATTAGGCGGAATGAGGTAAATAACACGTGCTTCCTCATAACAACTAAAATGAACATAAAATTAGTAGGTGTAATCCTCCATGCAGGGGGTGGGAAACGGTGTTGAAAAGCTAAGTAATTGTTTTCAACACTGATGAGAACCGAGGTTAATGACCAGATTGCGAAAACAAATTTATGATGTGGCATGAGGCTTTTTGAGCAGCTGTTGAGATAGATGATCAACCGAACAATTTGTTATGTTCAGTGAAATTGTTGCTGTCCGCCTCCGCAGTGTCAATCTAAACAACTTGCTCTGCAGCGAAAGACGCTTTACAAATTATTTTACTCTGGAGAGGCATTGTCGGTTCTAAACAATATTGGGAGTCTGTCTTAATATTGAAGTCCTTGAAGAAGTTATATCTGTATTCATCACGTATAAAACATGTTGAGTGTCCCTGCACTGAAACTAAGGGTTGACAGGAGCCAGCTGGTTTATTTTATTGTTATAATCTAAGATTATTTCACTGGAATTCATCTCTGATCTTACCTCAAATCATAAAAATACAGCAGGCTCGAGTGTGTAAGTACGCGCTCGGATGAGGGCAACACAAACTTCTGCATGCAAATTCTGCTATCCGGAATCAGTATTATTGGATCTTGATTCACAAGGCTCTCTGCAAAGGGAGGGCCACACAAGAAAGAAAAGATCAGAGTGAGAAGAGGAATAAAAAAAAGAATAAGCAACGATGAACAGATTGTCGATGATGAATGGGGAAATGAGAGTGAATAAGCAAAGCGATGAATCTGACAGATTAAAAACATGAAGTTGATATAAAGAACAGAATATGTATTTGATGATAACAATAACGTTGCTCAAAGAGATAATTAGATCAGAATTTTTGAGGGGAGCGGAGGAGCTTCACTGAGTAGAGGAAGTGGTGAAAAGAAAATAGAAAAAAACAAAACATTTGAAAGAAAGGACTGCACAAAAGAGCTGAATCTCTCTGTCTTATGTTGATAATCTAAAAGGGCAAAGAGAGGAATTAATAACTCGCTACTTCAAAGTGTCTGACAAAGATCATACCGATTCTTGCGAAGCAAATGCAATTTGCTTACAAATTCTAAAGAATCTTAAAGAGAATCCATATGAATGAATCTCTTCTGAAGTTTACGTATTAATTAGAAGTGGTACCATATATTAACAAATCTGCAGATGTGAGGAGATTGTGCATGTTCAAATCTAGAGATGTAAAGAGCTTCTGACAGGCTTCATGAGGACATATGATAATGTTTGATGGAGGAAAGAGGAGGGAAACTGGCTGAAAGGAATGGGATTAGGAACAGCGTGCCTCTGAACTGCATACTCAGGAATGATAGGAAGTCTGACTCACTACGCTTCAAACTCAGACAAGATCTCTAAAAGACGAGTACACCCGTTTTGGCAAGGCTTGATCCACACTGGAGAAAACAAACCAAGCAAAGAACCCAAAATACACAAAGGAGACTCTTCAGAGTGAAATACAGTTACGATTCAAACAAATAAACAGCATGTTACCTCAAAAGGTGTGTTTTGGTGTGTGTTTTCGAGCCTTCTGAAATATCCATATTAGAGCTTCTTTATTCTGCTCATCATATGGTCCATTTATAAATCATATTGTGAACATCCAGAGTAGAAACTCTCCTGTGCTTCCTGGACAAGGCAGTTTTTTGAAATATGGACTTCTCTGCAAGAGAGGGAACTCAGCTAGCCATAATTCAGTGATTTTATCAGAGACACAGTGGGTATATCTGTGTGTACCCTTTGTAACTGACTTTTTTATTTTATTTAGTTTTTTATTAAACATTCATTAGTTTAGCAAATGTTTACTAAAGCCACAGTTACTACAGATTCTAATTACTATATGAAGAGCTCTTTTCCAAAACGCGATAAACGCCATTTTTGTAAAAAATGAGTTTGTCATGTCATTTTGCTGTGTTCTGAACCTATTCACTGCTCCATCAACGTTTCATGCCAAATCGCTATATTTCCTTGTTTAAAATACACTGCAAGATCCAGTTATTTTCCAAACCGTGATAAGCACCAAACCTATTTTTAGCCTAAACACGATAAATCCTCTCTCGACCAATCAGAATTCAGTGAGCGCTCTACGCAATCCAACACGGCGGCGCTCTGAACAGAGGTTTGTTTATGTTCATTCATTCATCAAAATGAGTGATAGCACTTTTGATGGCCTTGATGTGCCAGTGAGACCTTTTCCTGGGGGAAAAAAACGCCGACTGGACAAAGAAAATCACCAAAAAGATTTAAAAAGAGAAGGCTCGTCACTCGGGTGGCGCGATAATACCAACAGTGGGATGTCAACATAAAGTTGCCGCAAAAGGTTTCTGTCAGGCCGAGAGGCTGTCGCCGGACGATCTGATAAAAAACACAATCTACCATAGCACCTTATCATGGTCAATATAAAGGCCAGTTTATCTCGTTTATCTATCTGTAGGCTAGTACGTAGAACTATTCAGTACTTTTCATGTCACATTTTCTTTTTTCACCGAATGACTATTAGCCTAAATGTGTTACTATTTAATTTATATTAATTTATACGAGTCCCTGATTATATGTTGCATGTTTTTTTTTTTCAAAGACAAACCATACATTTTTGAAAAAAACTTGATGGATTTATAGCGTTTTGGAAAAAAACAAAATTAACTTTGAATTTATCATAAACAATATTGTTGTTTGATTTAATAATCGTTGTTCAACATGTTCAGACTGAGCCAAAAAAAACATTTTAACAGGATAAATTGAATATTCACAAAATGTGTGGGTGTAGGTAAAAAAAAAAAAAAAAAATCCTGAAAACTACTGAAATGGATTTATAGCGTTTTGGAAAAGAACTCCTCATATAAAGCTGGCAATCTTCTTTTTTTTTTACCTATTTTGCACATAATAGAACACCTACTGCAACTGACACATAACATTTCTGATGGGTTTAAATAAATCCACTCCAAAAAGACAATCAATGTGATTCTTAAAATTCACCTGTCTCTTCTAAGATTTATAGATAACAATTTACAACTTGTTAAAACCGATTAAATATCTTAGGTACCATGACAACAAACAATACGTTTACAGCATTTATTATTCTCGGTTAATGTTAGGTTATACGTAATATATTTTAGCATTATTAACAAGTTGTGTGAATTAATATTAATTAATATTAGGTAGGCTAATTATTATGAATAATGACAAAAGTATTGTGAGAAAATGAAAAGTGCTGTTCATTGTTAGTTTATGAAACCTAATGCGTTAACCAATTTAACCAAAGCATTATCGATTTGCACTAGTTTGGGGTATATAATTGTCTCTTCTTTTTTAAGAAAATGTATACTTTTATTCAGCAAGGATGCATTAAACTGATTAAATGTGTAAAGACAGTAAAGACCTATTTTATAAGATTTATTTATAAAAGAAATGTTTTTTTTTTTTTTACTTTATATTCTTAATAAAACCTTTTAAAAAAATGTATCACGGTTTCCACAAAGTAATTTTAAATTATAATATTTCACAATATTACTGTCATTTACTGTATTTTTGATCAAATAAATGTAGCCTTGGTGAGGCTACAAAAACTTTAAAAAAAAAATCTTTCGGGATGCACCAATTTTGTCTTTAATAATATTTTAAATTCACATTGATTAGGCTGGTAGTTTTTGTTGTAGTATTAAAATTAGAATAAAGAATTGATATTTCACTGCCGTCTAAACATTTGTACCACTGACCTAATCCTCAGCACTGAGCCCTTCTGGAGATGCTCTAAATATGTGCTGTGCAATTAAATGAAAGATAAAATATGATAGAGCAATAGAATGAACAGTGAAAGTAACAGAAGCTCATACAATGCATTTTAGCAGCCTTAATTAAGCATGAAAATAACTGAAGGAAATATATAATTTGATAAACAAATTAAGCCAACTAATATGATTTATATTCTTTTGGTTTATCTACTAATACGTTTAAAAATAACAAATGCAGTGAAAATACAGGTACCGGTTACGGTATCGATATTGGCGAGTACCAAAAACGAAAGTGTCTGTCTGGGAAAAAGTTGTATCAGTGTGCATCCCTTAAAATCTTACCAACCCTAAACTTTTGAATGGTAGTGTATCAATACTAAATACTTATGATATGGCACAAAAAAAAAACAAAAAAAAGTGCTTTCTGTTTCACACAATTAAAGCATTTAAAATGATTGGCACTAAATGACTACAAACATGACATTTAGCCTATGCAAAACACCAGATGAGTTGAATGAGGCCCCGGGAATACAAATCAACATAAAACCCGTATGACTAATTACTGTCTGAAGGATGCTACTGTTTAGAAAAAGCTGGACTTTCAGCCCCTTTCACTTTCATCCAGGATATTCTTTTCTCTGGAAGTGAGTCATTGCATTTTGTGTTATTGTTCTGAAAGCCGTGGGACTTCTTGACGTTTAGTGTTTGAATGAATGTCGTGCTGATTACTCCTTGCTGAGTGATTTGGTTTTTAAAGCTCATACACTTTGTGAAAGAACTGCAAGGACGAAACATCCCATGCAGAGAAAAGACCAAACAATGATAACTTGCTGAGAATTAAACAGTAAAGAAAAACAATA
This sequence comes from Meda fulgida, assembly GCA_030578275.1. Lineage (NCBI taxonomy): Eukaryota > Metazoa > Chordata > Actinopteri > Cypriniformes > Leuciscidae > Meda > Meda fulgida. The sequence continues at coordinate 22,705,542 of CM060622.1, read as the reverse complement.
TAGAAGATATGCAAGACTACTATACACAGAGCATGAGCATTTCTACTGCTGATGTTGCTAGAGAGCTGTTTTAAGTAGCATATGAATGTCTGATCACTATTTAAATGCAATAAAGTAACATACTTCTTCCTGCTAAAAATTAACAATGCAGGGCGAAGTGTTTAAGTGCAGCAGTGCATCATATCATGAATAAGATTAAGACCACATGATTAAACTCACTCAGAATGGCAACAATTTATGACACGCTTTAAGCTTTTTTTTTCAATTATAAAGCATATTATATTTGTAGGAAGAGACAAATCATATAGCATCACAATCGATTACAGTATCTGATAGAACACTGACTTTAATTCTCATTAATCATTGGATCAGCTAATGCACCTTTGCATAAAGTCAAACATTTTTATAATATGGCGCACTGCTAGACAGACACGCACACATCAGCAACAATCACTTACTGTGTGTTCATGCTACCAGAACAGGATGAAGGTGAAAGAGCAAAGCAGTGAATCTAATCACCACACAGGCAAAAGTTCATTTCAAGATTCAATAAAGCGGTGTTGATGAAGTTAGGTGATTTATAAAAACAGCTCAAATGGACAAAGAAATGGGTTCATTTTAAGATATTATATGACAGTGGTTCCCAAACTGGGGTACGTGAGGTGACAGATGGGGTACGATAGCAAAATGCTGAGTTTTGCCATTCATGTAATTCTGCCCCACCTTAAAATAACATTAAAACCAACGCATTCTCACCCCAAGGCGTCATTTAATTTATACTTTTGACCATGCGTCAACTAACTGACGCTAAAGGGTGCCTTTAGCGTCAGTTAGATGACGCTTCCGTTATGGGTAGGTTTAGGTATGGGGTAGGGTAGGCGCGTCACATGTTGACGCTAAAGGGTGCCATGTGCGTCGGATGTAGACGCATGGTCAAAAGCGTCTACATCAAGCGTCTACGTCAAAAGTTACATGACGCCCGAGGATGAGCGTCATCTAACTGACGCTAAAGGCACCCTTTAGCGTCAGTTAGTTGACGCATGGTCAAAAGTCTCAATTAAATGACACCTTGGGATGAGAACGGGCTGTTAAAACTGAGCATGCATTTCTAACAGGCTAAATGCCACCTCTCATGTAAAAACAGGAAAATGGCAGTGCCATTAAAGGTCAAATACATGACACCCAATCAAATTAAATTCAAAACTGACAGCATCCACACAAGCAGCGTGCATTAGATAGGTTGCATGCTGCCTTGGCAAATCGAGCTGCATTACTGACGTTCTCAACAATGTACCTTTGTAATAGTGGGTTTTAACACTTACTAGCATGACAAACAAATAAAGACATCGACTGTGCATAGAGATTGATTAAGGACTCAAACTCTCTTTGATACAAAAACATACGAGTTCTTGTTTTTAATGTTGATAGTATATTATACAAGAATGCAATGTTTCCCGATATCCACACAATTGCAAATGTTACATTACACAACATTCAACAAACAAAATGGTAATATTAAGTGATGTACATTTTAAACGCAGAATTGTTTGCTCTATTTTGAAACGAAATAGTAGTTCCAATGAAAGCCACAGCAGAACTGTTTTGTGTATTCAAGCAAAACACACAGCGGTGTTTTGTCAGTGAACAAATCTGCAGCTTTGAACGAATCACAAGAGTCAATAATTCAATGACCTATTCATAAATAACTATCCACATTGTAATTGAATTAATGCCACCTCTGAGCAGGATCAAACTGTGTGAATCTAGATGCAGCTTATACCATTGCAGTGCAAATATGGCTTTTGTTGATACTGATTTCATTTGATTGAAATGATTGATTTATTATATTTGATAAATTGCTTGATAAATTATTATTTAATTTAAATTAATTTTAAGAATTTGATGTTTCACTTTATATTGATGGTCACTTTAACACATTCTGTTGACTAAGTTGCACTGTAACTAGATGTCTACTAACTCTCATTAGTAAAGTATTAGTAGACTGGTAGGGTAAGAATAAGTTGTCATTTAGTTGCAAAGTTACTTGTAGTCAGTGGAATGTCTGTTGGAGGAGCATCACAATAAAGAATTAGTGGATATTAATCAGACAGTCTACTAATAATCAATGAGAGTTATGCCAAGTTCACACTGAACAATTTTAGGCCCGATTTTCGCTCGGCGACAGGTTTTGGGAGATCGCCGACAAATGGACGGAATCATAGGCAAATCGGTGCTTCTTCACGCGAGTGACAATCCCGCAGTGTGAATTATCAGACGCGATCTGAGAGAATTGCCAACGCATGTGAGATATTTGGCATGCTAAATATCTGGACCAGTCGGCGATTAAAAATCCTGCTGTGTGAATGTGTTCTGACTGAAAACTACATTGGCGATGACCTACAGCCAATTAGAGAGCAATATACAGAGCCACGGGATGTTCAGGGAGGACTTATAGACCACAATATCAGTATTTTAATAGATATATTTAAAATTATATCAAACAGAAACAAAGCACACACATTTGCATGACGAGCAGCAACAGCAGCACATTGCAAAATTATTTATTTACTCCCAACTCTCTTTGCAGAACACACAATCCTTGCTCTCGTCTCCCCAACCATTTCCTCCTGCATAAACTGTTTTTCTTTTTCTCCTTTTCCCTGAAAATCAGCACAATTTGGATCTCAAGCTTCTTGCAGGCTATAATTTTTAATAACAATTTCGGTCTCATGCATGATCTTGCGTTATTTCCTTATCACTTCTCGCGTGTTTATTTGTGAAACATTGTTTGCGAACCAGACAGAAGTTGTCGGCGATTCTTTCTTTTGTAAAGTCATGCAGTGTGAAACCTCCTGTCGCCGATCCATCGTTCAGTGTGAACACAGCAACTTCCCAGATAGTCACGCAGTGTGAAAAGAACAGTGACCTGACTACTTCGAAAATCGTGCAGTGAACTCGGCATTAGTTGACATGTAGTTGCAAAGTTACTTATAGTTAGTAGAATGTTCAAAAGGGACCATCAAAATAAAGTGTTAACGAATTTGACATGAAACACGTTGTGCGTCATTTTCGGGTTAACTATCCCTTTAAGGGGGGAAATATTGTCCCTTTATGGAAAAGGTGTGACTGCAGTCTAAGTGGAAGAGTGGGGTAAAAAGATGTTAAATGCATCAGACGACACTCTTAAAAGTTTGGGAACCACTGTTTTATGATATTGAAGCAAATTATGTTTTCTCTATGAAGCAAAGATTTTATTCAAGGCACAGAAAAACAAATTACTGAAAAATGAATAAGTGAAGTCATGTCATTAACAATGATTTGGGACAAATAAAATGTAGCCTAATTTAATGGAAAACTTCACTATCGGTCAAAAGTTTGGAGTTGGCTTGTTGAAAACGTTCAAACTGTTTTTGACACTGATACAACATTTACATTTTGTAGAAAATGTAAATGATTGGCAGTAAACTACAATTTTTTTACATTTTAAATTATAATTGTATATATTATAATTAAATTATAATACTGTACAATGTCACTGTTTTACTGTATTTTTGATCAAATAAAATGCAGTCTTTGTGAGCATAAGAGACTTCAAAAACATCTTACCGACCACACACTTCTGAACAGTGTATATGAGTGGTGTGGCAGGATTTGGGACAGCCTCTGGAGTTGTAGTGGTGTGGTGCTTCTCGTCCAGTGTTCGACCCCCTTAAGTCAAATTCCCTGTAGCTCAAACAGTACAGCATGCCGCTAGCAACACCAATGTCAAAGGTTTGATTCATAGAGAATGCATGAACTTATAAAAAATGTACAACCTGAATGCAATGTAAGTCGCTTTGGATAATACATTTACCAGATTTATTAATGCAATGTAAATGTAGCATGGAACATACATGCATATACAGTAAGTAATAGGAACATCAAATAACATACCGGGAATTTTTTTTTTATTTTTTTTAAAGTTCCTAACACAAGACGAAAAGAATATAGAAACATACATGTTTTATGATCTTGCCAAAAGTACTGCACAAACTCTGCTCAAAACAGAGAGCCAAGAAGTTCCAGACCACAAGAGCTGAAAGGTCAAACCGCCTGAAGGGCCACTCAACCTCTATACACCAGCATAAGCTGCTCGTATCACAAACAGATCACAGGACAAAAGGATTTTCTCAGTGGATTGTGCTTCAGGAAATGAAGTGCAGAAGAAACGCCATTACTCCCATATCAAGCAGCTCATTGTGACACCTGAATGATGCAGAAATGGGCAGTCAGTGAGTGTGTGGGATTTGTGTGCAGAGCGAGTTGACTGATTGAGAGCTAATGCGAGGAGTGATGGAAAGTAGATGCTGTTTTCACCGTGGAGAACAGCCAAACCCTGCTGTGTCAATCTACTCGCCACACCTGCGCCTCATTCAAAAACTTTAATGCTCGGCACAGGCTCTCGGTAATGCTAGTTATTAATCTAAAATTTGTTTTTGGAACAAACATCACAAAAACTTGCCCTTTTAATTTCCCCCTTCTCGGCTTGCCAAAAACAAGGAGAGTGTAACTAAGCAACAGCTGACTTCACGCCAAATGACTATGTAGCGAGTGCAAAGAAGATGGAAAAATTGAGAATTGGCAACGTATTTTGACTCCACCAGGATAGGCAGAGCCGAATGAGGAGTGGGAGGAGGGCAGGAAAATTTGTGAGGTCACACCCAATATCCTGTGCAATTTCCAATATGCATCCATCAGCATCACTGTCTTTGGTATAATCTCTCAAGCTCTCACATGTACTGAGATGAATATTGACATCCCCAAACCAACTCTCCAACACAAGGGTTTGTATTACTTGAGAGGGTGTTTGTTTGCGTTTATTAAACTCAAGAGGTTTAAAGAGAGTGCGATAATATAGGCATCAGGCTGCAAAAGAGGGTATGAGAGATGCCGAAAATGATACGTACAGCGATGGAGAGAGGAACAAATGATATGAGATGGATATCAATAGTGCTTATGAGGAAAATCAACTGTCGAAACAGGATGTACTTTCAAAAAATTGTACTTCCATTTGTGCTTGATAGAAATATCAATCAAAGACTCCCTCTACAGACCATCCAATCTAAAAAAAAAAAAGCACTGCAGAACAAAAACTCCCAGTACACATTGCAGCTGTGAGGAATATGGGTTAGAAGGAGAAGAGACCTAATTCAGACCCTCCGTCAAGCTCTCCGAGGTCCTTGAGCTGATAATAATCTGCTGTACTTGCATATGCAAAATCCTCAAGTCTCATTAGCCGGAAACCTCCTTGAGACAGCTTATGTTCCTCATGACAACCTAAGTAAAAAATATCCACGCCTGACGCTTCAGGAACTCCGACACGGAACAGAGCCATTGCGGCTCTTGGCGGACAGTATCTTTATTTGAGAGAAATGCACTTTTAAACTGTTGTCTCTGCTTTGTGTTGATTAACGAAGATTAAATTACAAGTACCAGGACAGAGTGTCGTGGCGGCCTGACACACAAAGCAATTATGGGATGCATAAACAAACATTTTTAATTGACTGAAATGCCCTTTTTCCACATGGCTGCTTTTCTTGCTGTTTTTTTATTATGCTATTTCTTCTTTTCTTCCCCGTACTTGCAGACTCATCATATGTTATAGGTCCAGGAAGTCTCTGGATTTTTTTCCCTGTGTATCTGACCATATCAAAGAGTAGCATTAATGAAACTGAAAATGTAGCTTTTGGCTTCTTGAATATTTCATAGAGTTCTCAGTGAGGATGCTGCCCTTTAGGAGTTGATTTTTTTAACTAATTTATACAAAGTACAATACAAAACCGATAGTTCAAACATCAACAACTGTGACACCATCACATACATCCATCCATTCCCAACTCTGACCCATATACATTTAGGGCTAAGCCCAAACACGCGAGGATATGGATGCAGGCATCTTTTCATTAAATAATTGTTAAGTACATTATAAATTAATCTTAAAATTATATATCTGCTTTAGATCCCTTTATTAAGGCAATGTTTAAGATGCTGAACTTTCCGAAGTTTTCAAAGTTCATACATGGCGTATGTATGTATATATAAAATATATATAATTTTAAAGGCATGTGGGCAGACTCACATTTCTGAGAAACAACTGTATATACTGCTTTGCTATCAGACAGAATTACACTACTTTTCAAAAACATTTTTATTAACATTTATTCATCAAGGGTGCATTACATTGATCAAAAGTGACAGTAAAAGACAATGTTACAAAATAGTTCTATATCAAATAAATGTTCTATTGAACTAAGAATCTTCTAAAAAAAAATTATCACGGTTTCCACAAACATTAAGCAACAAGACTTTTCTTCAATAATAATAAGAAATGAAGAGCTCTTTTCCAAAACGCGATAAACGCCATTTTTGTAAAAAATGAGTTTGTCATGTAATTTTGCTGTGTTCTGAACCTATTCACTGCACCATCAACGTTTCATGTCAAATCGCTATATTTCCTTGTTTAAAATGCACAGCAAGATCCAGTTATTTTCTAAACCGTGATAAGCACCAAACCTATTTTTAGCCTAAACGCGATAAATCCTCTCTCGACCAATCAGAATTCAGTGAGCGCTCTACGCAATCCAACACGGCGGCGCTCTGAACAGAGGTTTGTTTATGTTCATTCATTCATCAAAATGAGTGATAACACTTTTGATGGCCTTGATGTGCCAGTGAGACCTTTTCCTGGGGGAAAAAACGCCGACTGGACAAAGAAAATCACCAAAAAGATTAAAAAAGAGAAGGCTCGTCACTCGGGTGGCGCGATAATACCAACAGTGGGATGTCAACATAAAGTTGCCGCAAAAGGTTTCTGTCAGGCCGAGAGGCTGTCGCCGGACGATCTGATAAAAAACACAATCTACCATAGCACCTTATCATGGTCAATATAAAGGCCAGTTTATCTCGTTTATCTATCTGTAGGCTAGTACGTAGAACTTATTCAGTACTTTTCCTGTCACATTAGCTTTTTTCACCGAATGACTATTAGCCTAAATTTGTTACTAAATTTAATTTATATTAATTTATACGAGTCCCTGATTATATGTTGCATGTTCTCGTTTGTTAGTTTTTTTTTTGTTTTTTTGTTTTTTTCAGACAAACCATACATGAAAAAAACTTGATGGATTTATAAAAAACTTGATGGATTTATAGCGTTTTGGAAAAAACTCGATGGATTTATAGCGTTTTTAAAAAAAAAATAAAGTTAACTTTGAATTTATCATAAACAATATTGAGGTTTGATTTAATAATCGTTGTTCAACATATTCAGACTGAGCCAAAAAAACATTTTAACAGGATAAATTGAATATTCACAAAATGTGTGGGTCTAGGTAAAAAAAACTAATTTTCCTGAAAACTATTAAAATGGATTCATAGCGTTTTGGAAAAGAACTCGTCAAATGTTTCTTGAGCATCAATTCAGCATATAAGAATGATTTCTGAAGGATCATGTGAGTTTACAATGGACCCTTATAATCGTATTGACGGCTAAATCGGACTAAAAGACCTTCATGTAAACACCTTAATCGATCCGATTGGAATTTTGATCGGATTGAAAGAGGTGGTTTATTCCTTTTGTAATCCGATTGAGAGAACATGTAAACACTTGATCAGATTGAAAACTGAAACTGAAAGGACTGTGCAATGACATTGAAATAGCGTATTGACGTGTGACGCACGGAACGAGCTGTTCTTCCTGTTGAATAAAGTGTCATATAAATAAAATAAAAATAAAATCTCATTTCACTCAGCGTCTGTGAAGTGGACCAGGACATCGTCCCACCAGTCCTTGTTTCAAATTCTCATCCACACACGACTGAATTAGGGCGTAGGTTTTACTGCGTGATATATTTAAGCAGCACGGCAAAACGGTGCATATAGGTTCACGGATAAATATAGTCTGCTGTTTAAAACAAATAAAGAACAAATAGAGGAGAATAGTTGCGCGAACAGCGGCCTATTCGTGCAGTGTACGCATGTCAAAAAGTCAATTCCAACTTAAATCTTGTGACATATAAACGCGCACATAAACCCGATTACTTTATTTATCGTTCATGTAAACACCATGTTCGAATTCAGCAATCGTATTTATTTCATTCCGAATGAACCATGTGAACATGGTTAACATGTAAACTGGGGCGGCAGTGCCTAGGTGGTTCATGTAGGTTGTCTGTTAATTAACTAACACCTGACCAAGTGTCGAGGTGTCCATGAGCAAGACACCTAACCCCAGCTGCTCCCGACGAGCTGGATGGCGCCTTGTATGGCTGACACCGCTGTCGGTGTATGAATGTGTGTATGAATGGGTGAATGAGAGGCAGTATGTAAAGCGCTTTGGTGGCCATTGGGTCTGTGAAAGCGCTATATAAATGCAGTCCAGTCCAACATAGCTACTGAAGACTGGAGTAATGGTTTTCCTGTATTAGCTTCACTCCATTGGCTTCCAGTCCCCAATTCATTTTGAAGTTTTATTGTTGTGTACAAGGGCTTGTGTGGTTTAGCACCTTCTTACATTTCTGTCCTCATCTCTATACAACAGTCGCTTAGACCTTCAACGTCTTCGCATAGTTCACAGATGATAACTGCACCTAGGATGCATTTAAAATTGAAGGTTTTTGAGTTGCTGGACCAAGGGATGGAATGACCTGCCGTTTCACATCAAGTCTTTATTAACTCTTAATCACATCTCCAAGCATTTTTGTAGGGTTTTGAATCGGTCTAAAGAGGGTATTTCTGTTGTGCTTTTTTGCATGTTTACATTGTACAGTGCTTGTTGTTACATTGTACAGTTACTTGTTGTACTAGTTGTTTTTAAATCTGATTGAAATATTTGGTTCCATCCATTGATTTTCACCCCATCCATAATCCATCTAAATAGAGCGCAAATTATAGTCAAAACAAAAGTTATTCTAGTTTCTTTCAGGGATGTCTCCAGAATGGAAGGCTCTACAATAATTTGAAATGAGCTTTCAGTTTGTTAAAGTATAAACTGCAAAATGATGCAGATTTTATGTGTGACACTATGTCTGATTTATAGAGCAAACACCACCAGATTTTATTAGCGACAAAATTACAGGGCATGAAAACATACGTTGTGTGAAAGACAAGGTAATGCAAAAACATTTATTAAAAAGTTTTAAAAATCAGGGGCCCACATCCAGCGCCGCCCACCAACACCCAGCTGTGCTTCTGGTGCAAATCTAACAAATATGCAAATTCAGCTAATAAAAACTCATGTTGCTTGGAGCATTTAACATATTCAAGACTTCAAAAAAAATATAACATCATCCGGAGAAGCATTTAACCCATCACCGCATATCAGTTTTGGCAACAATAAAACAACAGTGTGCTAAAGTGGATTAGCACTGTAGCTTGTATGATGTTTTGTTGATGTCTTGCCGGTGTACGTAGCCACCTTTTTCCTTAACTAACAATGAGCGCCACCATGATTGATTCTAATTTCAGTTTGGATCTTGTCCTGCTCCGGTCTCCATAGGAATCCATTGTTAAAACGGGGTAAAAAGAGTGACTGAATTAATTAAACGGGAACGTTTTGAACATTACTTAAAAATAAAATGAGAGCAGGGTTAAGCCGTGCTGTTGATGACAGCCCCAATAACAGCAATAAAGAAATTCCTAGAAAATACATGTTTTGAGCACCAGCAAATTTGAAAAGAATGTCCATATACAGCACCAAAGACTGACAAGAGAAAACGAGCATGGCGTGCAGCACTTTAAAATACATGTTAAAATACTCCCCATAAAAGGTATATGTGCACTCTTATCATTATGAGGACAAAACCCCTCAAAATGAGCTGTGTATGATATGAGGCACCATCTGTTTTAAATGTAGCTAACTTCAGGCAAGCTTCATGTCATCTGTGCACTCATTAAACTTTGACGGGTGAGGCACTGATGAAAGGGGGCCATGTGCTTTTTCAAACCATTTTAATAGGTTTAACATTACATAATAGCTCGGAAAATATGCTAATTTGACAAGAAACACCAGAGACTGGAAATGTAAAGAATAATTCCGTTGTACAACAGTCGTACAACACCTTTGCGTTCAGGAAAAAAGGTGGATGTTAGCATTAAAAATGTACTGTACAGCTGCTACAACTACTATTAATTAGTAGTGTAATGGCAACTGCTACTATATTATCAGTGGTGCTTGTACTATTAGCAGTAAGGCAAGCATCTCTATATTACTAATGCTATTTCTCATAATTACAGTACGTGATTTGAATGAACCTCTAAGCTCAAGTATTAAACTTTGGCTCATGGTCATAACTACCCGTTTGCACTATACAGACATGAATCCTACCCCAAATCATGTGGCTTGTTGAGCAAAGGTGTGATAGTACTTTTCTAATTGTCACATAGACATAGAATTGTCACAATGGGAAGATAATAGCCTGACGTCGTCGTCATACTCTTATTCTTTTATAAGCGTTTCAACCGAACCAAGAAAGAAAATGCCTCTGCACTCAATTGGATGGACCTACAACCAATCAGAGCAACGGAGTGAATGACGTATGTTGAGGATTCCGGGGATCCGAAAAGGAGCTGGCAACGACCGCTGGTTATGTCCACCTCGTCATGCACGCCGAGTTGCATCGCCATGATGCCCATTTCGGTTGCTTCTTTCACTGGGCATCCATTAGTGCGACCAAAGGAGAAACAACAATGACCACAGGGTTTTCATTGCGCCCCATCTTCTAAGCGATCATCGGGCCAACTGATAAATAAAACTTTTGCCGAATCCCGTAGGAAGGACGTCAAAAACATCTTTCCGATCGACAAATGCCTTGATCGCAGTTCTCTGTTCCTCTTTTAAAATGAGTGCGCTGTCTACATCTTCTATAGCAGACGGGATGGCTGAATCTACACATCTAAATTCTCCAGCGGCAGCCATTCTTTGTTGTAAACGAATTCAACCCAAGCACTCTTTGGTGACGTGGATGATAACGTTACTGTTGATCATCTGTCCATCATCGTATAAAGCCAGCCCTGACAATTTGATTGGTCCGAACAGGTTTTGTTCGGGCATACTTGCTTCACAACGGATCAAGTCCAGACCGAACTTCCCATCCTCAAATGTGACAGAACAGTGACAGAAATTATTTTTTTTCCAATATTCAATTGTTTTTTACCTAAAATGGGCATTTTAACCTTTTTAAAGCCATTTATTAAACCTAATAATATGCATGCATCATCTTTTGTGTCAATTTTATAAATTTAATTAAATTCATAATAGGGCTGTTACCAATCAAGTGAAATCAGTACAAAATTCAACTTTGCAATATTGAGACAAATATTGATATTTAAAATTATTTTAAAACAAGAAAAGATACTTTAAATGTGAAATTGAAGCCGCGTGGCAGCAAGTCACTAATGAGCGAATCATTGAGATTCAACCGATTCATTCAAACGGCTGATTCGTTCAGGGAAAGAAGCATTTGACTATCTTAATCTATCCTAGTCAACTGATTGTTCAAAAAGCTGATTCCCTCAGTAAGAAAACACCGCCATGTGTGGCTTTGTTTTGAACTATATCCGTTGGCGAAATAGAGCAAAAACAGGCAATATGGCGTCTAAAATGTAAGTCACTTAATATTAACTTCTTATTTAACTTGTATAACATCAATATCACATTTGTTATCATGCTGATATTTGGAGAAATACTGCACTCTTGCGATATTTTACAAAATATATAAATAAAGACTATCACGCAGTGAAAGCGTGCACTCTAAATGCGCAACCGCACTAGTCTAATCTACAAGACTACACTACAGAGTATGCATGCACTCTTTGGGTGTGTGTGAGGGATAGGCTATACTCGATAATGTCAAATCGCACAATCGTTAAAACAACAATTACGATATTATCGCAGGCGATATACAGTATATCGCACACTCCTAGTAGCCATATATTGGTGTTGGTCGCTTTTGAATCGAGGCAACAACAACCCAGAAAACCCTACTTTAAATTGCCACCATAAAACCCCCTCAGATTACCGTAGAGACACCCAGACAACCTCACACACACACCCCTAGCATCACAGGGGCAATCTTTGCATCAACAACACTTACATTTTCATCAGGAAATGTAAAAATCCACTACAGCTATTTCAGAAGTTGCTGTACACTGTATATTTTCAAATATATGTGCTGCCTCTTCTCCAGTGAACTGAGACTGTGTGTGCATGCGTGCTTGTTTCACACTGCCTGAGGTGAGGCTGTAAGATCGAGAGCTCAGTGGTAGCTCTCTATATTACTCCATTTCCTATGCTCTGATTATCCGGGGCTGAGGTGAGCTGATCTATAGAACCCAGCATCCTGAAATCCTGTTCCCGAGAAAGACAGCACGATGGAGAGAGAGAAAGCCATGCTAATGAACTTCATTCCTATGCCACATGGTCATTAATCTACGATTAGAGCACTCTGTGAGCCTGCTGGGGCAAGACAGCCAGCTATAAATATTGACTACTTAGCATGTGAGGAGATATATTGTTCTGCTGACACCTCATACAAGGATATTTCAGGCAAACCCTAAACTAAACGAATACAGTATTCTGGTACATAGTGACATACGTAAGTCTGTTTTTCTTCAAAGAGATGTAGAAAACTTTCCTAAGATATCCAACAAATTATGTCTATACTGAACTAAAGAAGCATTGGGTACTGCTCTAAATTTAGTCTTTTAAGAGCAAGTCTAAAAGGAGCATGAAAAGGAAGAGAGAACATTTTGTGCAGCATGTATGTGGTTTTTGTCTAAATGCTCAAAAAAAACAGTAAGGATAATAAAAAGTATAGGAATGGAAACTGAATCGAGAAAAAGAAATGAAAAGGACAAACAGAGACCATAGAGGCATTCAAAGAAAGCAGACCACAGATGTTCATGGCCTCTTGAACTGATTTAACCAAGGATACCACGTTTTTAAACACAAGTGCAACAAAAGCAGACACCCAAATGCACAGCAACATCTATAAACACACACAAACTTTGGCTGCATTGCAATGCAAAACTGAATGCACATGTCTGCACTTCCAAATTTCTCTTTATATTAACTTAAAACTTAAGTAACTGTGTATACATTAATGACAAGATCACAAGTCAGCACTAGCACTGTTAATGTAACTTTAGAAAGGCTCACAAGTGTTTAACAGGAACTGAAATGACAGTGTCTTTCAAATCTCAATTCAATTCCTAAATTTGAATTGAATTTGAATTGAGCTAGCAAGGGTGCAGAATTGTGATTTGAATTTTAATGAAGTAGAATTAAAATGAATGAGAAAGAACCATAGATATTGTTTTAAATCCTTCCTACTGTGCAGACATTTGAATTTATTTGAATTTTATATTTCATATTTAATAAATTAACTTTTGTGGACAAGGGTGGAAGAATAAGTATTTATTGGAATAATCTTTTAGTGAAAATTCTCGATTCACACATTCTAAAAAAAAAACCTTGCTTTTAAATCTGTTAAGACTTTAATCATTTTTTTTAAAGACTCTTTCTAAAGACCGGGATTATTCCCGGTGCTCGCATTTACCATTTATAATGTGGCATTTTGCTAATTCTGCACATTACTGAAATAATTAATTCTCAATCATGCCCTTAATGCTGAAAAAAATAAAAATCTATATCAGTGAGAGACTCTGCTTTCACCAGTTTTACAAAGGAATTATTCTCTTTATGTTTCTTTAAATGTTTGTAAACAATACGGATTATTAATGGATAATTGATAACAGTGTAGATTTACAGTTATCTGACGCAACGGATCTCTCTCTCTCTCTCTCTCTAAGAGAGACTTTTTTACTTGTTTTTTTTCTGTCAAAATAACACAATTATTTGCCATTATTCATTATTTAAGCCTTTCACGTAAAGCAAAGTCTTGAAGACAAAGCACTAATGCGCAAGCAGAAATCCCTTTTCGCTCGCACTCACCTATCACTAGGGATATGAGATATCACAATTTTTTTTAAAGTGGATGATTAAAATGTCTCCACTATCTGCTTTTGAAATAGAATGGTGATAAAATCATCTGATTTTCCTGAAAAAAATGATGATATGATATTTTTGCCATACCACCCACCCCTACCTATCACCATCCATACTTTTGTTTTCAGCAAATTCGTTCAAGCGAACGCATACAACATGAATAATATTTAATGTGAGCCCAGAAGCATGTTAAAATTTAGCATTTTTATAATATTATTAGTACTGTTAGTATTATTTTTGGACTAATATTGCTTAGTTCAGTGATTATGCTTTCAAGTCATTGTGTGAAGAGAAGCTGGTTTGATCTGGAATGCGCCATATACATTTATGTCCATGAGTGTGTGCCAAACATCTTTCGAGTAAACTAAAATAAATTACTAGCCAATGGCGATTCTGTTGCCAGTCAGTGTGTAGAGGTTTGAGTGGATATTATGTAATGTGACAAAACATTGTGAAATAAGAGAATTGTTACAGGTGTTTAGATTTAGGTCAGATATCAGATATGTATCAGATTTAGAGCCTCATATGAAAGAACCAATCTGCAACATATTTCCACCAAAAAAAAAAAAAAACCTTGAATTGGTTGACACTGTAAACTTCAAAATAGATTGATGCTGTGAAACTACACCCCAAAAAGCTGCTTGCCTGCTAATGTTTCGCACTATCAGCTAGTGCTCTCCAGGGCCAAATCTATGCCATCAGCTTCCAAACACTCACTCCAAACATACACAGATATCACCAATCCTTATGATGAATGTCATAGGACAAACATTAGCCATAGTGGGCAACAACAGAAGCACGAAAGAGTTAGCACTCAACACAGGCTCCAGCGATTTATAGGCCACGTGGCCCATTAGATGCGCACAGGAAATGGTACTGCAGTCACAGACTCAGTAGCATTTGTCAGTATTATTAAGAGAGGAGCTGGCTGGCAACTATCTTGCTCAAGAGCCGAGGCGAGGACGCCATCTTGCAAAGGTCACAGGCTGCCTGCTATCCTCCCATTTGTCCCATTTGTCTCCCAGTCTGGCAATTAGAAGACTTGGCCGCCACACTCACAGTCTCCTATATCAGAGAGAGACAGATTGGATACAAACTAATCACAGAACAGTCCTAAGCAGAACAGATGAAATGGTGGAAAAAGAGAAGAAAAGAAAAACAATGCCAAGATGGGCCAAGACTGTAGACAGACTGATGAAATAATCAGTGATAGAATAAGACACGAGATGGAGAAAGCGAGAGAGAGTTGGATCTGTACCTAGTTGCCTTCTGATAATCAAGCAATCCGACTATCGCAGAGCATGTCTTGCCTGCCCCACACACACACACACACACAAACACAGTCAGAAGCACTGCTTACACAAGCACGATAAGCATATAAACAGATCCTTACATAACCACACAAACGCACATTCAATCTAGAGTATCGGGCATAAACGCAGTGACACAAGGCTAATTTAAGAGAGGCTGTAGGATATAGGCTGTGTACAGCATGAACAGCAATTACCAATACTGAGCGTGTCTCTCTACGGAGTGAGGAATAGAGAGATCGAGAGATGAGATGATGGGGCCATGACACTCACACATTCTGTCATACAGCTTTATTCACTTCTTAATAGGCATTGTGGGGTATTGGTGTTGTGTGTCTGTTTGTGTATGCACAGTTTAAGACTATTCGCATGCTCTTTCAATATTCAATTTCAGTGTGACTAAAGCAATAATTTGTCTTTTTAAAATGCAAAAGAAAGGAGAGGTCACTTTTACCGTTGTTCAATTATTTTTTTTGTGGGTAAAATCCAGTCATTTCAACAGAAATCCACAGGATTGGGAATTTTGGCCTAAGATGTGCTAATGTAGATTTTGCAGCAGCTTGGTCACGCAAGTTTACTCAAAATATCTTCTTTTGTGATCCACAGTCATTATATTTGGAACAACACCAGGGTGAGTAAATAATAGAATAATAGAAATAAATATTAT
Organism: Meda fulgida; assembly: GCA_030578275.1. Classification (NCBI taxonomy): domain Eukaryota; kingdom Metazoa; phylum Chordata; class Actinopteri; order Cypriniformes; family Leuciscidae; genus Meda; species Meda fulgida. The sequence continues at coordinate 22,689,521 of CM060622.1, read as the reverse complement.
TTATTTATTTATTTATTTATTTTTGTGAACCATTCCAATAAATATGCATTTATGTGTGTGTTACGGAGAGGATGTGATGCGTCTTCCTCAGAGGCATAGATCACAGAGCTGCCCCTCAATGTCAGAAACAATGGGGGTTTTTTTTGCCATGGCAACTTATCCCTGTCAGTGGTGTGGTTGTTATGCACATGTTGTATGAGTTGGGTGATCTGGTCTGTAAACCGATTTGTTCATTAATACATCAAGTCAAATGTGCTGATTATCTCAATTATGTTTAATCTCCACTGACATTTGATTTATATCATTAGCCACAACATTTTGAAGACACATATCCACAATGTCTTTATGTGTGCCAGAACAAATGTTTGAATGAATCACTAAATGCAACGTCTTTATACGGAGTTCTCTCCCATCTCTCTATCAAAAGATAGATTGTTTGACAAACTGCTCTTAAATCATCCGAGAGCAAAGACAGAATATTCCAAGTGCTCCCTGTATCAAGCATGAACACAACACAGCAGAAAACGCCGTACATTCACACCAGCTTTCAGACGTGATTAACTGGAGCCACCAATGTTCTGAGACACGGCACAGTGCACTTTTCATCTGCCTATCTGGACTGTAACACACCTCCTATTCATTCTGTGTCACAGACATTGTGTGGAGAGCCCTGGGTGACTATCAGAAAGTAATTAAGCTCATTGTTTGCCACATAACTCCTACATAATTTCATAACGGCTTAATATGCTTAGATTTTACAGAATGAGGTCTGACCTGCTGCTGAACGAGAACTTGTTCTTCTACTCACTAAATAGTTGTAACAATGATTCTCTGACTATATTTGCTACATTGTTACATGAAATATTCATTTTACTGTAGACTTCGTTAAATTATTTAAATAGTTTTCTCTTTCCATACCTGTCAGTCTTTACACACACTTTATCTACATGCTTTGGATAGTGGAGAAACTGAAACATTACCAACCGCAAACATCACATCTCTCTCTATCTCTATCTCTATCTCTCTCTCTATGTCTATCTCTCTCTCTCTCGTCACGAGGACAACCATTAAACCTCCAGCGCTTACTCTTAACTGTAAAAATAATGGTGCAGTTGAATACTGTGTTCTTGGACTATTTTGTCAAAAAAAAAAAATATAGGACTACTTTAATTTTTTTTTTTTTTAACATAAGAAACACTATTAAGATGCTTTTTTAGACGCCTTTGGTTTGAATGTAGGTCAACAGTCTTTTTTACAGAGGAAGTTTTGTCTTCAAACCAAAATATCTTTTTTCAGAGGATGTGCAGGTGGCATCATTTAGCAAAGTAAAAAAACATGTGAGTGTGATGTTTCTCATTTGTAAGTTGCTTCGGATGATATGTAACTTGGGTACTTCAGTTGTAATAAAAACAAGTGAACTCAAAAATAAGATGTCGGTTTAAATGCCATATATGTTTTTTTTAGGTTTAAATTTTAATTGGGATCAATATTTATCAGGCCCCTTCTAGAAGTTTGCAAAGGTTGAGAACCACTGATCTAAAGACATCATCTGTGTGCCATTTTCACTTTCAGTATAAATATAACTGAGAAAGAAACTGTTGGTGAAATGTTGTACATGACATGTCCAAAGGTGTAAGAACAACCTCAGATATGGACCTTTAAGATATATTTCTATATATATATACCATTGATGTGTATGTTATCTGGAAGTATAAATGTATTGTCTGCTAGAGGGCAGGTTTCACACACAGTTTGAGGGCTTCTGCTCGAGTGTTTGAGTCTCTGTGTGTGTGTGTGTGTGTGTGTGTGTGTGTGTGTGTGTGTGTGTGTGTGTGTGTGTGTGTGTGTGTGTGTGTGTGTAAATGTATGACCCTGTGAAGCATTTGCTAGCTCCTCTGTGTCCATGGTGGAAGAAGCTCTCCATATGCTGTGGTAACTCTTTGGCTCATGCTGACCAGATTAACAGATTTTCAGTATTGAAGGCTGGTCAAGACCCAGAAAAACATTGAGCCTGTCATTCAAATTAAGCCCTGTTCATGTGTGTGTTTAGGGCCATTACCAGAATGGGGCTCAGAATCTCCCTTGCAAAACACATGCTTGCTGGTCGTGGTTTAATGCAAAAACTATGGTTTGGGACACCTGGGCCAGGTTCCACACGCAAGAATAATAATGAAGACTATATTCCTTGATGAAACATAGAGAAAGAAAATAACTAAAGAGAGGAACATACTGGACCAGCTGAGAGAGGAGAAAGAGAAGAATGGGCTAGTGTCAATCTGAAAACTTGCACTGAATTACAAGGACCAACACCATCATGTCTAATTGAGAGAGAAAGAGGGCTTGAGCAAGAGAGTTGATGGCATCTCTAAGGTAAGATTATATTGCACTGTTGAGATTGGATTGACGACTGTCATTGATATACACACACAAATACTCAAGCGATCTATTAGCATCCTCTGTGCAGGGGTTAATTGATCCCACAGCACTGATACCACAAAGACTGGCAAGCATCAGACGTGCTCTGACAAGAAAGTAGAAGGGTTATGAGGGAAAAGATAGAACGTGAGGTGGAGAGTGAGAAAGCTAATGAAGAAATGCAGGAGGAAAGGAAGGAAAGACCCAGGAAGACAACTCATACTGGACTGTTTGCCCAATTTACCCAGACACAATCAGACACAACACATCACATCAACATGCAAGGAAAGGGAGATGTATGGGATGGGGTGATTTGTCGGAAGAGAGATGTCAGGAATAATTTACATTTAGGAATATTTATAAAGCCATAGGCATATTATCAGTTCTGTATACTTGCACTGTAAAAATGTCAATGCAAAAGACTTAAAATCAAAATGTACAGTATACAGTAAAAATATGGTTTGGCAATTATAGTCTTTTATTTTTGTAAAAATAGTTTAAACATGTTAATTGGTTAACTGCAAGTTACCTTTTAATACACAGAGACTTAAGATAGTTGTATACTAAACGACATGCATTATTCATGTAGTTATCAGTACATTTTAATGTAAAAATATGGACAGCACTTTAATTTACAGTGTTGTCACCATTTACATACTATGTACTTATAGTAATTGCAATAACTGGGTACTAACCCTGAACCATACTCCTAAACCTAACCTTAAAGGATTAGTTCACTTTAAAAAAAAAACTTTTGCTGATAATTTACTCACCCCCATGTCATTCAAGATGTCCATGTCTTTCTTTCTTCAGTCGAAAAGAAATTAAGGTTTTTGATGAAAACATTCCAGGATTTTTCTCCATATAATGGACTTCAATGGGACCCAAACGGTTCAAGGTCCAAATGACAGTTTCAGTGCAGCTTCAAAGGGCTTTAAACGATACCAGACGATGAATAACGGTCTTATCTAGCGAAACGATCGGTCATTTCAAAAATAAATAAAAAAGTTTTATAAGCACAAATGCTCGTCTTTCTCTGTTCTGTAATGTGTGTTCGTGACGTCACGTAATACGCAATTACGTTGAAAAGGTCTCACAGAACAGTCATCACAGAACAGAGCAAGGCGAGCATTTGTGCTTATAAAACTTAAACTTTTTTATTTATTTTTGAAATGACCGATCGTTTCGCTAGATAAGACCCTTATTCATCGTATATATTATATGGAGAAAAATCCTGGAATGTTTTCATCAAAAAACTTAATTTCTTTTCGACTGAAGAAAGAAAGACATGGACATCTTGGATGACATGGGGGTGAGTAAATTATCAGCAAAAGTTTTTAAAAGTGAACTAATCCTTTAACCCATGTAGTTCCCTTATATTACCCAGTACTTTCTTAAGGAAAGTACACAGTAAATACACATACTTTAAAATAAAGCGCAACCAAAACATGATTTTTGAAGTGATTTAAGTAGATTGGTGTAGAACATAACACTTAAGGTTAAAATATACAAACACAAAACCAGTCAAAGGTTTTGGATCGGTAAGAATTTGAATGTTTTTAAAAGTCTCTTCTGCTCACCAAGGCTGCATTTATTTGAATTATTTTATTTTATAATAGCTGTTTGAAATTGTGATAATATTTCAAAATGTTTTCTATGTGAATATATAGTAAAGTGTAATTTATTCCTGTGATCAAAACTGAACTTCAGCATCATTACTAGTCTTCAGTGTCACATGATCCTTCAGAAATCATTCCTATATGATGATTTGATGCTCAAGAAATATTTCTCATTATTATCAATGTTGAATACATTTTTATTTATTCTTTGATGAATAGAAAGTTCAAAAGAACAGCATTTATCTGAAATAGAAAGCTTTTGAAACATTAAACACTACCGTTCAAAAGTTTGGAGTCACTAAGAATTTATTTTATTTTTGGGGGGAAGAAATATAAGAAATCAATACTTTGATTCATCAAGGATGAATTAAATTGATCAAAGATTACAGTGAAGACACTTAAAATGTTACAAAAGATTATATTTCAAATAAATGCTGTTGTACTTTCTAGTAATCAGAGAATCCTGAAAAGAAATTGTACACAACTGTTTAACATTGATAATAATAATTGAATAATGTTTTTTGAGCATCAAATCCGCATATTACAATGATTTCTGAAAGATCATGTGACACGGAAGACTGGAGTAATGATGCTGAAAATTCAGCTTTGATCACAGAAATAAATTACATTTTAAAATATATTAAAATAGAAACCAGTTATTTTGAATTGACATAATATTTAACAATATAACTATTTTTGGTTGTTGTTGTTGTTTAATCAAATAAATGCAACCTTGGTGGGCAGAAGAGACTTCTTTTAAAAACATTAAAAATCGTACCGATCCAAAACTTTTAAACAGCATTGCACGTCATCCTGTAATACCGGAAACATTGTCACATTTTATTAGTTCATATCTGGAATAAATTTAACTGGATTTTTTTTTACAGTGTCTTTTTAGACATGCTTGTAAAATTTGTCAAAAGGAGAGATTTAAACTTAACAATATTGCAAGAGTAATTTGTGGCTTATATATACACACAAACTTAAGACTGATGTTAGTGATAATGGCACAGATATCAATTCATTTCAATATGTGAATATTTGATTTGTACTAGGTCAAGTATAACAAAAAGCACTCCATTTAAATGGCACACTGTACATTCACCCAGTTACCACACAGAAGTGAGACAGAAGAGAAAAGTACAGAAAAGAGAGGTAGACGTTGTTAACATTCAGCAATCTCGACAGCAGTGCGAGATAATGAAGAAACTCTACATTCACCTCCAGACATTGTTACTTCTTTGACTGTTCTGTAGAAGAATATTGAATGTGAGAGAATCAGCGACCTACAAAGTGCATTTAGATTTTGTTTTGGTCTTCTCTATATATTAATCATTGAATACCTACAGAAGATCAAAGTATAGCTTGGAGGTTTTAAAGTTGACAGAGGCCGTCATCAATTGCTTTGCAAGGTTGCCGTCTTGCAACTTTTTTCTGCAGTGTGTACGCTCAAAGATTTGTTCAGATGGCAAGTTCTCACTTTGTGACTGGTTTTTGCTTCTTAATTTTAAAAATGAATAACATTTAGCTAATTCAAAAGAGAATTTTGTCTTAGAGATATAATGTTCCACATTGCAGTATTTATAAGAGCTTGATTAAAAAATATATATATTTCAAAGCTATAGAAGAAGATATAAATATCTTTATATAAAAAATACCCTTTTTTTAAATAAATGTGGTTACCTGAAAGCTCATTACTTCCAATTAGCCACAGGCAAATGTGAGGTCAGAGATGCTCTTCTTACCAGCTGTCTGGCCTCGTTGTTTGTGCTAAGCTTGGGCTGCACACCGCGCAACATTCACAGGCCTGCAAACATTCCCACACGCACAAACAAGCGCCCTTGAACATATGCTAGGAACAGAGATGCAAAAAAAAAAAGAGTTCATCTAGCAGAAAGCCCCTGATTAACAAACCCACACTAATTAAATCACAGACTGCTAAATCATGCCCGGTCAACTGCTCAAATATGAGCACGTTCCACTAAACTCCTCATCTTCCCTGCAGTTTCTCCTAACTGAGCTGCCAGTCTTAAATCCCCAAAATTAGAAAGTGAATGAGTTGGGATTATATGGCTAATGCAAGCAGATGAAGGAAAGTAGAGCACAATCTCCAACTCAAAAGGATTAAATCACCCCGGATTCGTGCCTAAAGTCAAATTGATGCATGGGGATCACCTGGAAATGCAAAGGACGCAATTAAAGGTGAATAGAGAAGTATGATATTGTTTTGGTAAAAGGACACATGTGAGAATCTTACCAAATTCCCTCCTTCTCTCCCCTCCTCACACACACAAATACCTAAATTGCTGGGCATTGACTGAATGACCTGTATAAATGGAGACAAATTATTTAAAGCCAAAGAAAATCATGATTGGATGAACAAAGAAATATGCACTTAAAATGTCAAACTTGAACTTAATTGCAAAATTGCTGCCAACCTTATTAGTTAATTGCACGTATTGACAACTTTTGAATTGAATTACTGATTAAAAAGATCCAATTCAAACTAAAATGATGACCAAAATTATAGTTACAAGTAAAATGGATGCAAATATGCTGTTGATGATAAAAAACAAAACATTTGCATAATTCACAGTAAATCCCATGAATGTGAAAATTCACAGTTTACAAATTATAGAATAATTTGATGCAATTTGCTGCATTTATCACCTAGGTGTGCATGTGCATTACTGCGTCACAACAATGCAAGTGGACGCGTTCATTCGAGCAGCATCCGCGGTTTCATCTGCGCCTTGGCTCGTGACAATTACACGTCAGACTTTACCGCGAATGATAATTAAACTTTGATTCCTGTGAACTTTGAGCATATGTAATGAGGGAAGCTGTACATGGAGGCGCGCGTCATTTTGGGTGCTCAGGTGAAATCTGCCACCACGCGCTGGGGACACTGACACTGACGTAGCTACTGTACAGGTGGGAAGGGGACAGGGCACATAGTCGTGTTGTACAAATATTTGGATTAGTCACGGCGCACTCACCTCGCTTATCTTGTACTTTTACAGTTATCTCCACTAGCGGCTGCGTCTCTCGGTCGAGCCGCCTCGATATAACCAAATCTCCGCTGTCCCGACTCACGGTGACGGGAGAGTTATCCGCGTCCGGGTGAATCAGCTCAAAACTGGCGGATTGAAACCTCACCGGGTGCAGATTCATTATGACGGAGCCAATACTCGCGTCTTCAGACACGGTGATAAGCACAGGCTCCGGCACGGAGCGGGACTTTCTCGAGAGTCCGTTATCGAGCTGAGGAAGGGCTGGCCACTGACGCGGACTGATCTCTATATCCATATTCAGACTGGTTCGAGCGGGCCAGCCGTGGTCTCGGGCAAACACACTGAACTTTATAGGCTGCGCGAGACCGAGAATCGAGTCCACGAGGAGGATATCGCCGGTTTTGGGCACTACATAGAAACTCCCGTTTCTCGGGAGCGCGTAGTATATGAGCTCGGCGTTTTTGCCACTGTCAATGTCCTCCGCTTTCACCGTGTACACCACCGACCTCAGGGCCGTGGCGTCGTCCAAAGTTATTTTCACGTCTGCATGTTGGAAAGTGGGCTCGTGGTCGTTCGTGTCAAGCACGTCCACTTTAATAGAAGCAACTTCGGCCACGACGCGTTCGGCTGAAGCGCAGCTCTGACAGCACAGCGCGACGCTGAGGAAATATTCAGCGCGCACTTCTCGATCGAGAACGTTAGAGGTTTTCAATAATATGTGTCCTCTCTTGTGGTGGGCAAATACGTGAAAATCTTCACTCCTTTCCCCCAGGAGTTTTAGGTGCATCCCGGACTTAGAGCACCATCTCTGCGGGTCGATGCGCTTCACCGGGATACTCAGTCCGTTCACTTTTGAGCCAGGTGGAGAGTTTTCAAACACATGCCCGTGAAAGAAAGGTATTCGTTCGTCGGTCTTATTTCCCAACACAAAAGTCACACAATATGGCAACAAAATAGTCCAAAACATGATTGTAAGTTTACAGCACTCTTCCTGATCTCAAGCGACAGTGTTCAGATAGCAGAACATGGTGCATGAATTCCCTCCTCATTCGTTGCACACTGACTGATCCTCCTGAGTCTGAGCAGCAGAACTTTACCAGCCGTCGCCTCGCGCTTCAGCAACGATCTGCTCGGGCGCGCGCTTGAGCTCGGGGAGTTTCAGAGAGCAGCACTACTGTGATGGACAGCGCCACGCGCGAGGGGGCGGGGCTTTGGACTAGACAGGGATTCCTCTAGGGAACTCTTCCCTTTAGGATTTGGTATTTATTTGGCTGAAGCAACTTGTGGTGGGGTGGGGGACAACAATAAACAAACACTAAATGTTAGGCTATAGAAATGACGATAACATTATACCAGATGATGCTCATACATAGGAAAGTTCAATATTCTGCTAAATTCTTCTTTGGCTTTCATTAGCACCACACTAATTTAGGACACACAGACCAAATGTATGGTCCTCAGTTGGTGGCATGAATAATGTATGTAATTCTCAACATACAAACCACTGTTGAGAAGGCACATTCAAGTTAACCTCACTAATGTTTTTTTTTTAATCCATATTTGTATGTGCTAAGCTGTAAAATTGTTAATTATTGTTTAATAATGTTAATTGTCTTCATTTCAGACCAACAAAGTAATGTAAAATGAACTTCTAAAATCCACCAACATTTAACAACAACAGAAATTCTTACGCAATAAAAGGTAACATTTTCAAAAAAAGAGTTAACTTCGATTTAATTCTGCACACCTTCCTATTTTTTCTGTTTCTGTGATTGAAAACAAAAACAATGTTAATATGAATACCATCCTTGCAAAAGTTTGCGGCAGATTTATAAATCTTTCCATAACCTTTAATTATGTTATGTTCTTGAGTTGTTTGTTGGCATATTGTCTTGCATATCACAAATACGACTAGCATTATATATATGGTGTAACTAGATAATATATAATACATAAAGCAGCATATATACTGTAACATTTAAAATTTGTCGGGAGGATGAGCTCCACCAGCTCTTCACCCTTTTCAACTAAACATCTTATAGAGGGTTTTTTAAAACAATATGTGTATTGTGCTTTTTGAAACAGACTTGAATTGACTCGATATTTCCTCATCTGTTCTGTACTGAACATGATACTGGATTAAATAGTGAAAAAAATATTGTCTTGTTCCAAATTGTTACAGCAGGCTGCAATTCTTTATGCATTTGATTTTAATAAGGCCACACAAGCTGTCAGTTTTAATAGACAATTTACTTTACAGTATTTCTGGCTTTGGTACCATTACCATTACTCTAAAATGTGAAAAATAGTAGGTTAAAACTTTACCATATTGGTTCAATTTGTCAGCTGATCCATTAGTTATCATGAGCTAACAATGTGTGTTAGCCTTTTACATCATTCAGTAGTCACATTTATGGTTGATTGATGGTTGTTCATCATATATTTACTAAATATATTGTTGGAATATGACACAATCGATCAACTTAGGAACATATAGAACCTTACAGTACCAATAGTAATGATAAAGTGTCTAAATATTACACTGCTAATGTAAATTACTGTCTGAGTTGTCTGAGATTGACATTAAGATTGATAATTGGTCAACTGACAAATATCATTTAATTTTTTGGAAGAGGTAGTTAATTCTAAAGCAACAAATGTATTCAGTGAAACACAGCTCTATGGGAAGAAGTGAACCCATGAAAAAACGCTGGTCTGAAACGACATGCCGCTCCAGCCCCTCCAGAAACTACAACAAGAAGTTGCGAAGGAGCTGTTAATTTCCTTTTTAATACGCATTGATTTTTTTTTCTCCCTCTCTGCCGTGTTAGGCTAGAGGCAATCTGTCTGTGGTGGTCTGCTTTCAAATTTCAATTAGAGATTTATCTCCTCCATTGCTCTGTAATAATATTAACCTGGCCCAACACTAAAGAAGGTGGATGTTATGAGCCGACACAAGCCCACAACGTACTCCTCATCAACGACAGACACATGCCCATCGTGGCAGCCCCAGATAAGGAAATAAAAACAGCCAGTGGAATCAATACAAAAACATTTGATTCAAAGTTGGAAACATGCCGTTTAGACTTCATAGCAAATACAATTTACCAATTGACAGATCTGTAAATTGTATTAGTGTAAAAATGGCACGTCAGCAGTGTAGTGTTGAATCGCTTGGCATGCATATCTGCATTTTAATAAACGGTTGATGCTCTGAGAAGTTACCGGGGTGAAAACCGTGGGTCGAATACATAGAAAGAAAATGAATACTTTAATAACTTAATTTATTTCAATGGGCTAATTAGCTAGTTCCATCCCGCTTCATTAAGAGATTTCACTCTTAACTGAAGTTTGACATGCTCAGTTTGACAGTTGCTTCACAATAGATTTGTAACTTAACCATGCTTGTTTTGAATCGGAATACATCTATACACAACACTGATGTTGAAAAATCACTGTGTGATGTGAAAGAACTTTAATGAAAGGAAAGCAATACGGTCTGTAATGCAGAGATGTCACCCAAGGAGAGAGTGAGCGCTTGAAATTGAGAGCAGTGAAAGATGTGTCTTTCCAAAGCTATACGGAGGAGTACGAAAGAGAGAGACGGACTTGCAGAAAGAGATACTGAGATGAAGAAAATGCTGAAATACCTTCTGAAGTTATCTTTCTACCTCTCTATCACTGTCAATGACTCACTCACATACAGTCTCTCTCTCACAGCACACACACACACACTCACTGAAAATACACCCAAATGTGCTAAAAGAAAAGGAAATAGACTTAACTATAATTGGTTTTACATTTTTGTTTCGTTGGCTTTTTTCCAGTAATTATCTGCACAGGCTGACTTTTGGGAAACCTTGCCAAAGTCCAGTGAATGGGGCAGTTAAAAGTTTTGCAATGCACAGATGTATATTGTATATTTTAATGGGACAAGCCTGACAGGTCCACATACTCTGAAGTCTCCAGCGTTCTTCAAGCTGGTTCACTGAACTCCATTATAAGTGGATCAGTGGAAAGTCTCAGTCTTGGTTACAGCAAGGGCAAATGTAAACACTTGTTTTTTGTAAGTGCATGTGTATATGGGCCATTCTACAGAATTGGTTCAAAGTCAGAGTTGGAAACGTCTTACAAAATGTGTTGAAAAAAAATGCATGTATGCAAATTATATAATATCCAAGGTACACATTTCTAGTAATTGTGCAGTTAATTATCATTGTAATTTCAGAAAGTTTTGGAAAATACAGGTCCTTCTCAAAAAATTAGCATATTGTGATACAGTTCATTATTTTCCATAATGTAATGATAAAAATGAAACTTTCATATATTTTAGATTCATTGCACACCAACTGAAATATTTCAGGTCTTTTATTGTTTTAACACTGATGATTTTGGCATACAGCTCATGAAAACCCAAAATTCCTATCTCAAAAAATGTGAATATTTCATCCGACCAATAAAAGAAGTGTTTTTAATACAAAAAAAAAGTCAACCTTCAAATAATTATGTTCAGTTATGCACTCAATACTTGGTCGGGAATCCTTTTGCAGAAATGACTGCTTCAATGCGGCGTGGCATGGAGGCAATCAGCCTGTGGCACTGCTGAGGTGTTATGGAGGCCCAGGATGCTTCGATAGCAGCCTTAAGCTCATCCAGAGTGTTGGGTCTTGCGTCTCTCAACTTTGTCTTCACAATATCCCACAGATTCTCTATGGGGTTCAGGTCAGGAGAGTTGGCAGGCCAATTGAGCACAGTAATACCATGGTCAGTAAGCCATTTACCAGTGCTTTTGGCACTGTGAGCAGGTGCCAGGTTGTGCTGAAAAATGAAATCTTCATCTCCATAAAGCTTTTCAGCAGGTGGAAGCATGAAGTGCTCCAAAATCTCCTGATAGCTAGCTGCATTGACCCTGCCCTTGATAAAACACAGTGGACCAACACCAGCAGCTGACAGACCATCACTGACTGTGGGTACTTGACACTGGACTTCAGGCATTTTGGCATTTCCTTCTCCCCAGTCTTTCTCCAGACTCTGGCAGCTTGATTTCCGAATGACATGCAACCACTGAGCAACAGTCCAGTGCTGCTTCTCTGTAGCCCAGGTCAGGCGCTTCTGCCGCTGTTTCTGGTTCAAAAGTGGCTTGACCTGGGGAATGCGGCACCTGTAGCCCATTTCCTGCACACGCCTGTGCACGGTGGCTCTGGATGTTTCTACTCCAGACTCAGTCCACTGCTTCCGCAGGTCCCCCAAGGTCTGGAATCGGTCCTTCTCCACAATCTTCCTCAGGGTTCGGTCACCTCTTCTCGTTGTGCAGTGTTTTTTGCCACACTTTTTCCTTCCCACAGACTTCCCACTGACTTCCCACTGAACTCCCACTGAGGTGCCTTGATACAACACTCTGGGAACAGCCTATTTGTTCAGAAATTTCTTTCTGTGTCTTACCCTCTTGCTTGAGGGTGTCAATGATGGCCTTCTGGACAGCAGTCAGGTCGGCAGTCTTACCCATGATTGCGGTTTTAAGTAATGAAACAGGCTGGGAGTTTTTAAAAGCCTCAGGAATCGTTCGCAGGTGTTTAGAGCTAATTAGTTGATTCAGATGATTAGGTTAATAGCTCGTTTAGAGAACCTTTTCATGATATGCTAATTTTTTGAGACAGGAATTTTGGGTTTTCATGAGCTGTATGCCAAAATCATCAGTGTTAAAACAATAAAAGACCTGAAATATTCCAGTTGGTGTGTAATGAATCTAAAATATATGAAAGTTTAATTTTTATCATTACATTATGGAAAATAATTAACTTTATCACAATATGATAATTTTTTAGAAGGACCTGTATTTCCTCTCCCCAAATTTGTCACTTCCGAAACACAATAATCAATAATTTAATAAGCCGGCATATATTGACCTATTAATAGTTAACATCTACCTTGTAAATATATGTTTTGCTATTTAAAAAAAAAAGAAAAATCAATAACAAATCAATAACAGGAGAAATCAATAACAATTACAGGTAAATCAATAACAATTACAATTTTAACAATATTTCAAGTGTCATTTATAAAAAAAATGTATTTTGAATCATATCTTTCCTTGTGAAAGGCATTAAGTTAATCATACTGATTTCATAGTTAAGGATTCATTAGTTTGAATATACATTGAACCAAACACTATAATAACACCAGTTGATAATTCAATATACTTTATTTTAGACAAAACATCCATGTTTCGGTCGTGGCGGCACATTTTCGGTAGTGACAGTAATGCTTTGGTAGCGACCATATCACATTACAGAATTTTAACTAGCATACTAAAACACCACTAAAACATACTAAGATACTTATGATTTGCATAACTGTACTAAAATTGTTTATTTTCCCTTAATAAATGATTATGTGTTCCCTTATGTCACTACCAAAACAATGATGACATGTTTCGGTAGTGACTGTTTCGGTAATGATAATTTTAGACACTTTCGAGCCTAGTTCAAAGATGATAATCAGCATATGGTAACCTAGCACAGCTCTGAACAATTGTACACACATAAAAACTACATTTTATGGAATAACACCCAAAAAAAGTTTGCTTAATTGCAGAAAAAAGGTGTTTGGTAGTAATGTTCCTTAAAGTTACATAGAGATTTTCAGACTTTTGAACACATTTCCCTCAAAATGATGGTAACTATCTATAATGAAAGAGAGGCTATGAGAGAAAGGCACACAGGAATATTTTGTGATCAAAAATGTAGGGGGTGTGGTTAAAATCAGTCTCAGCCAATGGACTAAAACACACACTATTATTTCGGTAGCGACATGAAAATGCGGGACACAATTAAAGTTTTAATGATTTAAAATATAAAATGTTTTTTTTTTTTACTTCACTTTTTAAAAGAAATCAAAAAGATATATTTTTTAAAACAACAATGGAAAAAATTTTGGGGGAAAAAAATTTCAATATAATTTTCACCAGTTGAAATTTAGGGGTTAGGGTTCGGGACAGCCACCTCCCAATTGAAAGTACCCAATAAATTATGATTATATATATATATATATATATATATTATATATATATATTATAAAATTATTATTATATATAATAAATTATTATATATAAAAAATAAATAAATATATAAAATAAATATACATATAAAATATATAAAATAAATATATAAAATAAATATACAAAATAAATTATTATATATAATCATAATATATATATATATTATGCTTACTGATATTTTAAATATTATTGTGGGATTCAATAGATAATCTTTGTAAACATCTAAAATTGTAATACTTAAATGCTTTTTAAAATGTGTATTTTGGTTGTGGGACAGCAGTTTGCACCAATTATATGGCCCATATTTTACTTTCACATATTTTAATAAAAACATTTTTTACAGTTTGTCCTCTGAAAGACAAAAAGTGCATTTAAAATCAGCAGCGGAACATGTTTTGAAATTGTTTTTAATAGTCAAAGGAGTGAGTGGAGCACAAGACCCATGAACATATGGGACATAATTTGTGGGCATCATTATGAAATTTCAATATGGCACGCTAACCAAAATGCTGGGAAAACACAGAGGAGAATGAGCCAAATTATACATTCTTGGCTCCGAAAATCTACCTTTTTTTTCTTTCTTTTTTTAGACAAAGCATCAAATAATTGTTCTGATTTGAAACAATACTTTCATGGCACATTACCCTTGACTATCCCTGACATTCAATAACATTTGTTCTGTTATTGAGGAAAGCTCATAAAAAATGTGTCAAAATGTGTGATAGAGTTTTACGTCTTTGCCCTTGGCTTCGATGGTTTTACAATAACAATTTTGCTTTGAGGCATAAAACCTAATGATCGGGTCTGTCATATTTGCATATGCAGAGAGGTGGGGGTTATTGCTGTCTATGAGATGGCGCATAATTAGAGAGTCTAGCAGTTAGGTTCCTCATCAGCGGCAGGGCCTCGGCAGCGGAGCAGAGTATTTTCTGTTAATGAGGCTTGTCACCGCTCGCTTTTACCCTCATCTCCTCTTCGCGGCTCACCCAAGACACTCCAGTATGTTGGCTTGGGTGTAATCAGCACACAATCATGCTCATTACATCCCTTACCAAAATAAACCTCCTCTAAATGTCCTCATCACATAACATGTCTCTCTGGTTGGGGAGGGGGAACTGTAGAAGCAGCAATAAAGAAGTCTATAACATAAGTAAGGTCATGTTATAAAACAGAACCAGATGTATTGACCTACTTAAAGCAAAGTCTGTACACTAAGCAACCATATTTGCAATGCCTCTGGGCAGCTTTTACAAGCCAAGTGCTATAAATTTGAATGGGGAAATCCTGAACTCTCAAAAACTGCTTGCCACACTTACACTAAAATAACATTTAAAATCAGCAACAAAATCTGAAATGAACAGTGCCATTAATGTTTCATAAAAGTTTATATTTCAGATTGGTTCAAGGCAACGCACATGTGGAGCCCTAAGCTTAAGACACTGACTATTCCTATAGGAATTGAGCTTCTAAAGGCAGCTGCAGTGACTTTACCAACTGCGATTGTTTCTTTTATTTAAAAAGTGGAACTCATTCCACCATAATGCGTGTTGAACTTTCTCCCAATCATAGTAAGATGATTGCACTGTCTTGGTGT
This sequence comes from Meda fulgida, assembly GCA_030578275.1. Classification (NCBI taxonomy): domain Eukaryota; kingdom Metazoa; phylum Chordata; class Actinopteri; order Cypriniformes; family Leuciscidae; genus Meda; species Meda fulgida. The sequence goes on along the minus strand of CM060622.1, from coordinate 22,673,822 downwards.
AAGTAAAGTCTTTAAGGTCCTTAAATTATAAATCCCAATGCATTCCAGTGTAAATTTGTACAGAGATTTTAAATCAGATTCAGTGCTCAGGTTTTGTGCCCTCCAGGGAATGATATTTCGAGCCAGACCATCATTCGGTTGGCAGGATCTTCTGGTCAGCTGGTCCCACATGCATTTTACTACAGAGGGAGTTCTCACTGAAGCAGAAAGACCCTACCTGTGTACTCGGTTCTGTAGGTCTTCATCTGGCTAACAGAAGCACAGGTGCTATTCAATGGGTGGCTGGATCGCCTCCATTGGTTTCTGCATTTTCTTGCAGAAAAACAAGAAAAATATTATTAAAGAGGAGCGGGCAGAGATAGGATCAGAGGTAAGATTTATTTGAGGACAGTGCCCTTGTTTTGGTTTCTTCATTTCTTGGCCAATAAGAAAAGGGTCTATATCCTACACGCTCACTCCCCCATTCCTTTCTCCTGAACTGAAGAGAACTGGTGTTGAAATGGAAAGCGACAGAGGGTTCCTTATAAAGCCCACTGCTGCCAGTATACAACGATGCAGTTCAAGTTCAATAGCAGAGATGCAAGGCTGAGATGTTAGGATGTCTGGATGGAGGTATCTCCATCTTTTTAAGGTACTAAATGATCGCAAGGGGTTAATGCTAATCTGATTCTGCTTTTTACACCCCGCAGAATGGGTCATTTAGACACATACACAAGCACACTAACATACATAAGCACTTTCTGTTTTCAAAAACACAATTAAAAAAAATAATTTCTTCGGCACTAAATCAGTTTATTCGAATAACTTCTGAAGGATCATGTGATAATTAAGACTGGATTAATGGCTGCTAAAAAATCAGCTTTGTCATCACAGGAATAAAATACATTTTAAAATGTATTCAAATATCTAATTTATTTTAAATTGTAACAATATATGACAATATTGCTGTTTTTATTGTATTTTTCATCATATATATATATATGTGTGTGTCCGTGTGCGTTTACATGCACATTAAAAGTTTGATTTCAGTTGGACTAAAGCAATAATTATTTTTATGTAATTTAAAAACTAAAATCGGCTGCAGCTTTGTGCTCTAACTTAGAAAGACAGAGATTGTGTGAAATGCGTATTAATTCTTTAAATATTCAGTTAATTTGTCATGTTACTTGGATAGACAGACGAAGACTGTAGCTCGACTACGCAAAAAACTTGCTCCAGCCCGCTGATAACTTTGCATGTAAATATAGAGACTTGGACAATAAGAAACCAGAACACCCTAGAGGAAGAAGGAAAAAAAAAAAACATGGAGGCTTGTTCTAAAAGATAAAAAACAGCTAATCTTTTCAGAAAAGTTAAAGGTCTCATATTCCCCCATGTCCATGGTATATAATGTCTTCAGCCTGCCACCTCTGTCCAAGTCATTAAAAATCCCTAGTACTGAGATGCTTTTTAAAATTTCTAAAAAATAATATAAAATGTCACCCCTCATAAATTTTAGCATTGTTGCCACAGTCACATTGTTGCCATTCTGCCTAGACCAATTTATCCACAGCCATCCATTCTAAAACTCAGACAAGCAAAGGATGAACCAAAAACAATTTTATACTAGTACAGAACACCAAATAAATAGCTTTACTTGTTCATCCATCATATAAAGAAAAAATGTGGACTGCACTAGCCCTGTTTGCAAACAGTGGGTAATGTGTCAACACATTGTGCCTGATTTCAATTCTTCACAGGCAAGTATTACATATGCAGTGTTACTGTGACTTATTAATTAGGCAAAACTGGTGAGGCTAATTGCTACGGTGAGCATGAAGTGAGGTGTATGACCACAAATAAGCACACACGTGACCTGAGTAAGTCAACGGAGCATTTGACTGCATCTTGTCCGTCCTTCCATTTCCCAGTTTTCTTTTTACGAGCAAGAGTCTTGAAGCGAATCCTCCTCTCTTAATTATTCCATCCCTGAGGATGGCTGGAAAAGGGCCTGCACCACACCCCCAACCTCCAGATACAGGATTTTAGCTTCTATGCCGTCACACACTCTTCGCCCCTCTCCCTGCCTCAGTACTGACAAGCTGGCATAATAAACAGGATAATCTTCTAATCTTTTTGTGTTTTTTTATTATTTTTTTTATTGGGTACATTCATTTCTGTAGCGAAGGGGAGAGAAAAAGTCAATTCATTTCTGTAGCTCATGCAATGTATTCTTGTTTGTCAGAGGGGCATAAACCGCAGATGCTCAGAAGAGAATGTTTATTAGATGAGTTACCAGAAGGAAAAAGACTACAGAACAAGTGTAGTTTTCCTAGTAATATGTGGTACTGCATGATCCTTCAGGCTTTTGTTAGTCACAGTGAGCTGTCAATCATCCACAGTCAGAGCTCTACACAAATGTCGAGAGACACAAGACAAGACTAGATTTTTCATATACTGTAAAATAAAGTATTCAACAGTAGAGAATAATTATTGTAGGCAGTTTTGCTCTTTTATAGTCATTTTGTACTTTCATTGACGGGTCTGTCTCATGAGCAAAAAAATAAATAAAGTTATGTGTAAAGAATTAACAAAGGAATTATTTTGAATTATTATTATTATCTGTATTATATTAAATATTAACATAAAAAAATTATTCACACCTCCACTAAATCCACATGCCCAACCCAAAATCCACACATTTACCCTATACAAAATTCACACCCAATTTAAATTTCTTTACCTCGACAAAATCCACACGCCGTCCCAAAAATCTACACATCTGTTCAGCTCTGTTTCAGACTGATACCTCACACGTGCCTTTTCAGTCGCGGAAAATACTTTTCAATACTCATCTGGATTCAAGCAGCAAACATTCAGTGTAAGAGAAAAAAAAGGCAGAGGTTTATTTGATTCACAGCTGCTACATATAGTGTTTTGACCTTGACAACCCAACTGCATTCCAGGAGTGCAATGAGAGTAATTGATGCCCCCACACACACACAAGTAATGTTCTACATTAATTATTGCATTTATTCATTGTATTATAAACTACCAAACTTTGAATTACACATTGATTTTTAAGTCTTAGCTCTGTGCAATATATTTTTCTCTGTGCAACTTGTCTCCGTATCTATACCCAAGGATTAGCTTTCAGAGTTGTTTTTAAATGCTTTCCAGGCTCCAGCAGATCAATCTATGAGAGGCCCTGATGACCTCAGCTTTGGTGAAGGGAAGATATGGGTTGTTTTTCCTCTCCGTTCTGTTCTTTCCAATTCATTTCGACTACAGACTGGACCCAGTGACCCAAAATGTGCAGATATGGAAGTAAATTAGATGAACACCTGCGTCAGAACTGATAACGAGATACAGATAAGTCCTCAGGGGAGTTCATTTTTTTAAAGAATTTATAGAAGTTTCCTAACATTTAGTATATGTTAGAAAGTATGCAATGCCGTGATTTCTTTGCCCATGCATTGGACTGATTAAACGGATGGCAACATTTCTATGCAAATGTTTTACTAACATTACTGTAAATCATAAATCCCTGCCAATTAAATTCAGCTAAACGCAAATAGTCAGGTTTGCCAGAATTGTTTTCTGGAATCATTTCAATGTTTTTCTTATTCTTGATGGTTTGGTTTGTCTACCTTGTGCTGTTTCTCATTCATGCGGCAATGGAAGCATCCTGATTTCATACATAATGGATACAAAATACTTGCCTCATTATATCCAGCATTCCCCCTAGTATGACTGCTTTATGCAAATTCAATTCTGACATTTCCTTTACTTCTATTGCCATGTTGAGTGTTGTTAAAGTTGCCTAAAGACATCTTAAACTAAACAAAAGTAAAGCCTTTGCATACTTAAAAAATATCAAACCGTGTACTTTCTGTTCTAATTGATAGTACATGTGTCAGTCTGCCAAACTGAATCATGTCAATAAAGTATGCCCACTCTACTAAAATGCACAAGCAAGAGAAACACTCCAGACCGCTGAGATATTAATATGTGAGACAAGCATTTGCAACAGCAACTGCATATATATTGCAAAAGCATGTAAGCAGCTGCTATTCATACAACAAACATCTTATTCTCTTTCTTTATTCTCTCTTGCAATCTGTATAAATTAGTCATACTGCCGCTTAGATTAAAAATAATAATAATTGTAAAAGATATATAAAAGACATAAAATTCAAATTGACCCGAAGTTTGTGCCTTTTAAGCAGAAATGAGCAGCCTGCAAATTGTAACAAGCTCCCGTTTTTCTGGAGTGTCTGAATGAGTCTCCAGTGGTCTCGCTTGTATGACTTTATAAAACGGCAACACAAGAGCTTTGTGTATTAACGGGGTTTGAAAAACTCTCTGATCCCCCATTTATTGATCAATCCACATCAACCGCCACTACAGCAAATCCCAGGCTGTATAACAAGGTCTAAACCACCCAGATCACGATGTTTTAACCCTGCTGGTTCTGTATCTGAAAACAAACCAAGTTCAGAACTGATATTTGCCCTTAAAGTCCCTTGTAGTCAATCATTTTATCCTTTAAAACTCATCTTTGATCACCAAAATTACATTTTTAAATGTTTTTTCCTTGAAAAAAAAAAAAAAAACTTCATGCCTTAAAATAGCTTGAGTGTAACTCTACACCCTTGCCTCATTTAGTATACGCGCTTCTATGAATATGTAAATTAGTCCACTCACCTTCACCAGCACAGAGTTTCACTCGTTGACGATCACACGTTGACATGATTGGTTACAAGGTAGTTTGTGACATTAGAAACATCAGTGATTTCGCGTTTTTTGAGACGGTCTTTGTTTCACTGCAGTTTTAAAGGAGAAAATACTTATGAACTTGCACATGGTTTGTCTTAAAGCATATTAAAAACACCACAGACATATAAACAACATTAAAAGCTGGATTTTCACCGAAGGGGGACTTTAAGCAAACACTCTACTCGTCAAAAACAGCTATTGTATTTGCTTCCTTTGAAATGAAAGGCCTTGTTTAATAATGCACAGTCATGCTATTTTATCATGATATGTGGATATGTGATGTAATAGTACAGTATGCAATAAGATTTAGAAGGCATATAGCATTGCTTACCTGGATTTACGCTATTTGAGATTAAATCTATTTTCTTCCATGAAGCTAATCTCGTTTGAAGTGGTTTGAAATGCTGATTGTTGTCTGAATAGCTAAAAAGAGACAAATATTATTGTACTCTGGAATTAATTTGAAATTGAAAATCATTTTCTACACTTGTAGAATCTGTGGAAATCCAATAAAACTTAATTTTTTAAAAAACTATATTTTAAAACTTTACATAAATATATTATTGTCAGATCACATTATAATATGCTAATTCGTTTTTTCCAAATGTTGTATTATTATCAATGTTGAAAACACTTGGCTGCGTAATATTTTGGTAGAAACAGTGATATATTTTTTTTCAGGGTTAATTGATGAATAGAAAGTTCAAAATAACAACATTTATGTGAAATAGAAATATTTTGTAACATTGTAAAAGAGTGACTTTTGATAAAAAAAAAAACGTTTTAAAGAAACATGAAAAAAATAAAGATTGTTTGAGATTGAAAGAACCGTTTTAAACAACAGTGACTTTCATTGTATATGGATAAATAAATAAATAAATAATAAATAAATAAACAAATATCCAAAGAAAAAAAAAGTCATACAGTACAGGTTTGGCACAACAGTTTTCTTTTTGGGTGAACTATCTCTTTAAAACTCATACGGTTTAAAAGCATCTAAAATAAACAGTGTGAGTAATAGTTATAGTTCAGAGGCTGTATTTACAAAAATTCTTTAGGCTAACAGTTGCTCCTAATGTGGAAATTAAGGAGAAGCTAAAAATTAGGGGCGTGTCACCTCTAAGAAATGTTTCATCTAAGAGTAATTCAAAGCATTTTAACACTAAAAATAGCTCCTAAACTAGGACGGCTGAGGACTTCTAAATCCCTAAGAGAAACTCAGAAACATCCAAAGCATTGTTGTCAACCCTGGTGTAAATATATTGGAATATAACATTGAAAACCGCTCTATTCAATATGGATTAGTTTTATGAACTTTTTGAAGCGTCAAAGTGGTAGTTGCGTAACTGTCAATGGAGAGACGGAAATTGCTCGGGTTTTATCAAAAAAAAATCTTCATTTGAGTTCCGAAGATGAACTAAAGTCACGACATGAGGGTAAGTAATTAATGACAGAATTTTAATTTTTGTGCGAACTACTCTTTTAATGAATATGATGAAAATACCATTAGGCGTTTGGCTCATCATACCTCCGCACAAGGCCGAACATGATCAGCAAACGCCTGTGCTTCCTTTCATTAAACTAAGCTCAAAGAAGCTTCATGGGACATGTTATTCATTGCCAAAACATAAGAGTATCCCCCCCATCATGTATGCGCATTATGCTTTCACACTTCTGCAATAAGTTTGGTCATTACAATTCCATGCACTATTCTTTGTTCATATTAATACCCAATAATCTCCATGTCAGAGCGCCTAGTTTCCTTCTCATTTCTATTAAACACACACACGCAGGCTCCACTGTTGTTGATTAGTTCTCTAATAACGCTCTGCTCGGTCTTGCTCTCCTGATGATCAAGGCTTGGGCTGAGTGCAGCCATGCTCATCAGACAATGGCCTGATGTGATTGGGCCACATTGTCATTAAAATCCTCCTGCTTTTTTCCCTGACTCATATCCCTCTCTCAAACATTGATACCATTCATAAGCCGCACTCTCAGCAATAGCTCCCATTCACCGGGGCAGCGCCTAAGCCTGGGTCCTAAAACCCTCACACATTTGGGTCAGAGGATGACCCTCTCATATTGTTGTGAAACTGAGATTGTATTGCTATTTTCAAAACGAGTAAAATAATTAATGAAGGGGAATTTAGAAAAGAGCAACATCCAGCTACTGACTTTTAATAAAGCCAAGCCACACGGTTTAGAAAAAGGATTGTATGCAAATATACTGTAGTGGCTCAAGAACGGTGCACAGAGATTCTCAGGACACCTGAACGCCATTGCCACGTTACATAATTTGTTTACTGCAGAGATCATTTACAAACATCTGTTTGAAGGGAAAAATAAGAATATTGGCACTCTCATATTCTATTATCCTCTGACAGCCATTACATAGCACTAGACCGAGTAAAATCACATCCTCCAAGCCATCTCTCACTCTCCTCCTCATTACACCATCCACTCTTTAGATGGCCCTTATGTTCCCACTACACCTCCCTCTCGCTCTTTATCTGTCCCTCTGAGGAGCTGTTTTGCAAAATCACTCTGTATGGCCAGCTCCAACACACACATACACAAACATCCCATTAAAAGTGCCTTCCCCTGACACCAGACAAAGTGTACATCCTGTCCTTATGACTTCTTTTCATTACCCTCTGTTCCCTCTCCCCTCCCCTCTTCGTTTTCGTACAGGGGATGGTACGATTTATTTTTCTTTTCTTTTTTGAAAGAAGCCTCATTCTCACCAAGGCTGCATTCATTTAATGAAAAATACAGTAAAAACAGTAACATTGTGGAATATTGCAATTAAAAATAAAAAAAACTATACATTTTAATATATTTAAAGATTTCAAAGCTGAATATTCAGTATCATTACTCCAGTCCTCAGTGTCATGTGATCCTTCAGAAATCATTATAATATGCTGATTTGGTGCTCAAGAAACATTTCTTAGTATTAATAAATGTTGAAATAGTTGCACTGTTTATTATTTTTGTGGAAATCGTTATGCATTTTTTTTTTCAGGATCATTTGATTAATGGAAAGCTCAAAATATATTTCATTTGAGGTAGTCCTAAATGTTGTTCAAAAGGTAATCAAGTTACAACTTTTGATAACCTCAATGCAAATAAACCAACAGAAAACAACTAGCCTACTACTAAGCCAAAAAACAATTATGCCACTACAATGGCATCATTTTCTATTAGAAATCAAAGTTAACTGTGAAGTGCAATGAAAACTTTAATGTTTCGAGAATAATGTTGTTGTGACTATAGTAATTTTCAGAATGAAGCCAAATAAATGTATCATGCAAGTAAATCAAATTTTACCTTATACAACCAAAATAATCAGTTACCTTTTTAATATCCTGATTATGTAACACTTTTACAATCAGTCCATTACTCCAAACCTGCTCATCTTGCTCTACCCGTTTGAAACTGGCAAATAGTCTCCATTCTCTCTCCTCAATCTTGAGCCATTGTGTTAATGATTCCCCAGCATTTCTATATCATTTACTCAGACCTTCACATGTTACTGTTTCTCTCAGAGTATGGCCCCCCTGCTGAGTGCTTTTACCCCATTTCTGTTTTCACCTCAATTATGAGATCAACTTATCATTGGATTTTATGGTACTTGGAGCACAACTAACCTCCCCTATTCGTTTTTCTCTTTCTCTCTGTACCCACACAGCAGGACATTCATCCCTTCTCCCTAGGTGTCCATCAGAAAAATCACTACAGCACAAAAACTCACCTCTCCATTTCTCCCATCAATCTCACATTCCCTCTTTCTTTGTGACCTAACTATCCATCTGCTCTTAATGGAGGGATACTCCACCATCCAGCTCACCAATAGATGATCCATAGCTAAAATCCTCCTCCCTCAGATTTTTCCAAAGGGCTAACAGCTGGAGGAACGCCGCATGCGCCTCTCCCACCAACCAGGTGGCACGGGCAGATAAAAAGTGACGGTAAAGCTTTGATTCCCCTCGCGCAAAGCTGGCATCTCTGGAAGGTGTCCGCCACCGCGCCCCATCTCTTTGTACGTCGGGCATTGAACAAAACAGCTGAGAGGCCTTGATAACACCCGTCCTTCCCTCCTCTGCTCCAACAACTGTACATAACCAGAAGGAGAGACTCCCAGACTTACCGACAAACGCACACATTGATACGTTGACCATGGAATTCTGCCATCAACCCAACTCGGTTTATAACATTTGCCCTTCAAACACTTGTTCACCTGAAAGCAATTGCTTTGAGATTGTGTTGACAGTTCAACTACTTTAGGGTCCTAAACACTGACTGTCACTGTAATTGGAATGAATAGCCTTGCTGTTCAGTTTATATTCAAGCCAAACTCCACATAAAGATCTGTAAAACAACAAAGTTAATGAATGTAGCTTTCATTCATTAGGTCTGTAGTCAGGGCGTCTCTCACACAAATCGTTTTTTTACAACTGACTGCTGCATGCTAATTGACACAAGGAACTGTAATTTGTAACATGCACACATAGTTTGCTTGCATTCACAACACTCCTTGTTTATCAGACCTGGAGGAGACAAAGGTTTTAATTCACTCTTAGTTCTTTCACGCAACTTGTGTCCTTGAACTTCTTTTGACCACTGAACGGAAATAACCGATTAGCTAGTTTTGTCTAAACAACTAATATGAACTCATCTTTTACTATGCTTAAAAAAGAAAATCACAAAAAAATGAGTGCATTTGTCAAAAAAATAAAAATAAAAAATAAACACTGCTTAAAATGAGCCAACACTATGTGATGACTCCCCATGCCCCAATTTACCACTTTGTTCGACATGGCATCAAACCCGAAAAAAGGTTGAAAACCCATATTTTTTAATCCATCTCATCTGTGAACTTTTGACAAATGAACAGGCATAGGCAACTGACTCATCTGTTCTTTCGGCTGTTTTCCATATAAAGCTTTTTTGTGAATGCAATTTAATCTCATTTAGCCAATGGGTGAAGAGGAGAGAGAGAGAGGATGCACATGGCAAGGCTTGTGATATAAGGCAAGCATGCACTCCTGATAGTGCCCCATAATGAGCACAGCCCAAGGGGGACATGGGCCTTTAAGGATCTTTATATCCTTCTATCTTAAGGAGAGAGGGATATAGAGATCAATGATTAATCAAGGCTTAATCTACCATCATTAGGTCTAAGTGGAAGGGCTCATCATCTCTATTCTGATGCTCACACTTAGACTGCTTAAGCTCTTCTACTCCTAAGATGAATGGCTCGAGTCCTCATCACTCTGCATCATACGAGAACACTGGATGATGAAAACAACCTTTCTCTGGAATCCCTTCATATCCGACGTCCTTGTTTGATGAACATCTACTGTTGTATGCTTGCCTGTTTATACTGATATTATTATATTATCCTATTATTTAAATAATAAACCAAATGTTTTCAAGCAAAGTAACTAAACGCTTTTAAACAGCCCCTTCACTAAACTTCATCACCCTCGGTTACTGTAGCTAGGTCTGACAAGCTTTACAGAATATCCAATAAGACTGAACTAAAGATTTACAATATTGTGAAAACTGCTTAATTTTTTTTTTACTTAATTCAATGAACAGCACATTGTCCGGAAAAAAAACATGCTCAAATCTTTTTCAAGGGTATCTATTTATATCCATCCATCCATTCATCTTTTAACGTCTTTTAATAAGAGGACCTCTCAAGGTAAATTCTCGGAACTCTGATTGGCAGAGCAAGGAACCTCTCCTTTTCTGCCGACACATGAGGTGGAGGATGAAATACTTGCAAGACCATGGACCTAGCCATGTTAAATTACACTTAAGGCACATAGCTGGGTCTCGGACGAAAGGATGGCCTTAACTCCGCCGGGGGCACACCCCAAGCAAGCTGGCGATAATGCCAGGGCTTGGAGATCTCCCAGTCTCTTTAAAGAAATAGCTAAGAGAAAGGCTATCTTGAACGTGAGGTCCTAGGCGAAGCCGACTGGAGGTATTTGAAGGGAGCCAGTGATAGCCTTTCGAGAATCACCGCCAGGTCCCAGGAAAGAACCCTGGACCTGACTGTCGGTCCCATCCTCCAAATACCATGGAGAAATAGTATGACCAGTCGGTGCCTCCCTAAAGGCCCAACATATAGTGGTGCATGGAACGCCGCAATGGCAGCCATGTACACCCTACGTGTGGATGGGGAGAGATTCGCAGAGAAACGATCTTGAAGAAAGTCCAGAACTGAAGCCATTGGGCAGTTAACTGGGCCTAACTCAAGTTCTCTACACCAAGTGGAAAAACATTCCACTTGAGGCCATATAATCTCCTAGTAGACGGAGCCCTAGAGATAAATATGGTTTCGACCACCCCAGATGATAGACCAGCATCTAGGTACTGTGCCCCCTCAGAGGCCAGACCCACAATTTCCACAGCTCCGGAAGAGGATGGAATAAAGTGCCCTCCGCCTGAGACAACAGATCCCTCCTCAGAGGAATCTGCCATGGCGGAGCTATCAGGAGTGAAATTAAGGCTGAAAAACATACTCAGGTCGGCCACATTGGGGCAACCAATAGTAGACTGATGCCCTCCTGACGGACCCTCTCCAGGACTCCCGGGAGCAGAGTGATCGGGTAAAAAGCGTACAGGCGAAGCCTCGGCCAGGCCTGTACCATGGCATCCAACCCCAGCGGGGCTGGATAAGTGAGGGAGAACCAAAGTGGACAGTGGGACATCCCTCGAGACGCTTCAACTTCCATTGGTTCCAACCTCCACCATATCAACTCCACCACCTCTGGATGGAGTCTCCATTCCCCGGCCCTCAGCCCCTGCCTCGACAGGATGTCTACTCCCTGATTCAGAACCCCCGGGACATATATTGCTCCTATAGATAATATTTTCCCTTGGGACCATAAAATGATCTGATGCGCCAATCTGGATAGAGGGCGCAATCTGAGTCCCCCTTGTCGGTTCAGATAAAATGCCACAGATGTATTGTCCGAACGTATAAAGACAAGGTAATCCACGATGTCTGGGAGGACGCTCCTCAGAGCCCTGAAAACAGCCAACATCTCTAGGCAATTTATATGCCAAGAGAGATGATGGTCCTGCCACAGACCCCTGGCAAAGCGGCCATCCATAACCGTGCCCCAACCAGTGAGGGAGGCGTCTGTCGATACGGTTTTCCGGCGACATGATGCTCCTAACACTGGTCCTTGGGACAGAAACCAAGGTTTCTTCCATATCAATAGGGAACAAAGACATCTGCGCGTAACCTTTATTATACGGAATGGATTCCCCTTGGGGAAAAAAACCCTTGGCTTTGAGCCACCACTAAAGGGGCCTCATGTGAAGCAGGCCCAAAGGAATTATGTTGGATGCGCTGTCATGAGGCCCAGCAGTCTTTGAAATTGCTTTACAGTGATGGCCTGGCCTAGCTTTTATCCCGGACACCATGGCCAGGATGGATTCGATACGAGCGGGAGACATACGTGCCCGCATCGTAACTGAATTCCATACCACGCCCAGAAGAGTAGTCTTCTGAGCTGGGTCCAACACAATTTTCTTAGTGTTGAGTCTCAACCCCCGGTTCTGAATGTAGCCAAGCACGACATCTCGATGCCGATTTGCCATTTCTCGAGACTGGGCCAATATGAGCCAGTCTTCGATGTAATTCAGTATATGGATGCCCTGAAGCCTCAGTGGAGCCAGAGCCGCATCCATACACTTAGTGAACGTGCGGGGAGAGAGTGGTAGGCCGAATGGAAGAACCCGATATTGGTATGCTTCGCCCCCGAAAGTGAACCACAGGATCCTCCTGTGACATGGAAGGATGGAGACATGAAAATAAGCGTCTTTTAGATCTATTGTGACAAACCAGTCCTCAGATCTGATTTGGTTCACGATAATGGGAATAGAAAGTTGCCAGGCTCCCACAAGAGGAGCTCTAGAGGAAACGCTCTCTTTTTGCTCTTGCCGATGAGAGGAGTTGGTTGATGGGTGAGGCTTGCCACTTGGACCAGCCCTCCTAGATCCAGATTTAGAGCGGCGAGGGAGATACTGTTGGAATGCTGCTGACAGTTTTTTTCGCTTCCTGAAACCTGTCGACGACTGTAGTGACAGCGTTGGAGAACAGGCCAGAAGGTGATAGTGGAGCGTCCAACAAAAAATATTTGTCTTTCTCTTTTATACCGGACAAATTTAGCCACAGATGTCTCTCCGTAGCCACCATAGCTGACATAGCGGCCTATGGCACGTGCCGTATCTTCAGTGGCCCAGAGAGACAATCTGTAGCTCTTCTCAACTCCGCAAAGTCAGCAGGAGTTGGTCCCTCGCCCTCATTTATATATTTAAAAATATCGGCCTGGTACGCCTGAAAAATCATCATAGAGTGCAGGCACGCACCAGCCTTACCAGCCGCCATGTAAGCCCGGCAAACCAGTGCAGAGGTGTCCCTGCACGGTTTGTTGGGCACCGCCGGGGCTGTAAGCGAAGATGCCGCATCAGGAAAAAGATAGCTCGCTAAAGCTTCCTCCATCTGCGGCATCTTGCCATAACCCGCCTCTCTCGTACCCACCACATTCAAATAATAATATAATGAATGTGATGAGATGAGATGCGTAAAGAGTGGGGCCTTTCCCAGGATCTAGAATTTTTTTATGAAGATCTGGGAAAAACGGTAAGCCCCGGCGCTGAGGTTGTGAACTGTGCTGAAGGAATCTCTCGTCTACCTTGCTTTGACGGGATCATCCTGCTTATTTTGTGGCCAGCTGATACATATATATATATATATACACATTTATATTTTTTAAGTCTGGCCACAGCACGCGTCACTCCACGAGCTCTAGATAAGCAGAAACATGAGCCGGCGAGTGTGACTCATGTTGCTCGTTCCCGATGCTGAGCACATCTACTTCCTCAGAAACAGATAGCTCGAGCACCGGGCACTCATCGCGGGCTTCTGCGTCGTGAACGAGTGTTATAGAATTTGCGGATGATGAACGAAAAAGTGCCTCAGCAGTCTCGTTCTCATCCGCAAGATCCTTCTGCAATCCCCACGATCTAAACCGCCGCGCGGCCTCAACGGACGCGGGACCCGAATCGTGGGGATCGCGAGCCTGTTCATCATCAGAAAATAATATAGCCAAGCGGGAGTGCAGCACTCTAATAGGAAGTGCTTCGTGTTCACATGCAGCCCTCTCGAGAGCTACCTGTGCGTGCTGCGCACCTAGACAATACACACACAACTGATGCATGTCCCCACCCATGAGATATCTAGGGCAGGGGTGCACACACTTAGTGTATTGTTCACTTGCCATAATATAGAGCTTTGCACAGACAAAACAACAACAAATAAGAAAGTTTCACAGAGAGCGCTTGCTGAAGAGCGAAAGCTAATGTGTGTGTGTGCCGGCGTCACTTTTATATGCCGTCACATGTTACGTCATGACGCAACACTAATCAGGATAGGATTAGTTTCATTCATACTTCAGAGGCGCACGCTAAGGGAGCGTCGCCAAAGAGTCGTTTCTGACGACGCAGTTCGAGTTCCCTCGAAAGGGAACTGAATGTTCCATGCAGAGTATTTCCGTAAAACTCAAACTACCACTGGTTCACCAAATATCCCACTGTAAAATGAACTGAATACACAAATAACACTCATAAATATTTACATTTCCCACCTAATATTAGAAGGTAAAGGACAAAGAACTCTAATAGATTATATATATATATATATATATATATATATATATATATATATATATATATATATATATATATGGATTTGGATATCCTCTTATATACATGTGTAAGTCTTCTGCTTTTTTATCCTGCATTGTGTAAAAAAAATACATGTTAAAAGAAAATGTGGGCAGGGATGTTAATTTTTTCTGTTGTTTCTCTTTAAAGAAACTGTTAAATCACACAGTTATTGTTTTTATTTCTCTTAAATTACAATTAAGCTTGAGCAAAAGCTTGTCAGACAATATAGCTGATAGTAAAATATACAACAATAGAAACAAGTTATTTTAACAATTAAATGCAGCCTTGGTAAAACATTAGATACTACTTTAAAAAAAATTCTTTAGACCATTCATTTAAGTAAACCTGAGGACAACCCTTGATAAGTTGCTTGAGATTCTGATTGGAGCTGGATCTAAACTGTGACCGTCTATAAACTACGAGCAGGGTTTGACCACTTTGGTGAAGTTTTTTTTTCCTGTGTCTCAGCTCCTGACTGTAAAAGTAAAAACCTTGGTTGTCATCTATTATATTCTACAAACATAGCAGAGTAACGAGTCATTTTCGTGATATGACCCGCAACCTGTCCTGCTGAGAGGAGTTAATATTTTCTGCAGAGGGCCAGAAAAATGACCAAAGAAGACTTTCAGTGGCTACGTTTACATGCACAAATTTTGTGAATTCAGTCCGATTGAGGAATCTGAACGTAGTGTTTACATTAACGCTAAACGTGATCGGGTTGATGTGCGCGTTTATGTCACCAGCTTCAAATCAGAATAGATTCTGACATGTGCACACTGCACGAATATAGAGTTTCCTGCTGTTTGCGCATAATAGCTAGGCTATTCACCTACATTGGTTCTTTATTTGTTTTAAACAGCAGACTTAATATCAATTTCTGGTCATAATTTGGAGACAATGAACATATGAACCTTTGTGCCGTCCTGCTTGTATTTATCACGGAGTAAAAATGCCCCTCCCCTCGGCCAAAACCAGTCGCCTGTGGATGAAAATCTGGACTGGTGGGACGTTGTCCTGGTCCACTTCACAGACGCTGAGTGAAAGGAGAATTTTATAATGACGGGACACTCATTTATATGACACTTTATTCAACAGGAAAAACAGCTCGTTCAGCGCGTCATATACATCATTACGCTATTTCAACGTCATTGCACAGTCCTTTCAGTGTCGGTTTTCAATCCGATCAAGTTTACATGTTCTCTCAATCGGATTAGAAAATGAATAAACCACCCCTTTCAATCCGATTGATAACGGCGTTTACATGAAGGCTTTTCAGTCCGGTTGAACCTTACATTTTTTGGTTACATGTGACATTAAACGCTGTGGAAAACATTCTTTACTGAGAAACTGCTCCAACAAAACCCACCTTAAAAACAAAACATTGTGAAACTGAAGATAGCACACACAACTAGAAGGGACTTTCACAGCCTGTCAATGAGATGAAAAGGTTGAAACGATTGTTCAAATTGATGCAAGAGAGTTAGAAATAAATGGTCAAGTCACCCCAGTGACAAATACATTATGGGTTTAATGGAGATTAAACTTGTGGGGAAACTCGGTTCACGTACCTAACCCGAAGTGATAAAATAAAATAAAATAAAATTCTGTATCAAATTTATAGGCAAGACAAGTAGTTTGTTTAGGCATGTTTTGTAGGGAATTACAAACCTGCGCACATATATTCAAACGCACATAACTATAGAATCAAATCTTAATGCGCATGTGAACGCCATCAGCGTTTAGCACAGGTTCGCGCTATTAAAGTCTGTTTAGAGAGAGAAAGTCGTCTTAGCGGCCCCTAATTTAATAACAAATGATAATTTCAACGGAAGTGAATCAATCAAAACTAACTTCAGCTGGAAAATAACATTGTTTAAGAACCAAAAAGCCAAAACAATCTCTGTTACCGTACATTATATGTTCATCTCTGTAAAGCTGCTTTGAAACAATCAACATTGTTAAAAGCGCTATATAAATGAAGATGACTTGACTTGAGATTAATAAAAAAAGAAATGTGTAGCAAACATGTAGGACACATGGCTATGTTTGTTCGCACTAGCATACTAACATTCTTATTGTACTGCAGAGACCAAGGATTTAAAATTCCCAGAATGCTTAGAATGTGACTGGAAGTTATGAGTGTAAACAGTTAAGAGTTATTTATTTAGCCAATAAGGTGAGAGGCCTTGATATATTTGGTGGTTGTTGTTAGACATGATGAGCAGTGTTCACTGGGAAGACCTACATACAACACACTGCACTGCAAAGAATATTGTATCCCACAATGCACTGCTCTTCACCTTCCAACATGACAAATGAACGGGAACTAAAGCCACAGTTTTTAAACCTCTCTATTTTTGCTAAGATGTAAACATTTTTAAACAAGATTGAATTAAAAATGCATTTATTTCTAAGATGATAACATGCAACATGAGGTCATTTGACAAAAATATAGCTTCCAACTAATTGAAATGTTTACCTTGCATAATGAATACTGTTTCACTTACTATATGCAGTATTCAATCAGAAGTATGCTAGTATTTTACCACAGCCACTCAATAGATCTGTCATTCTGAGTTATCAGGGAGTTGTAAGAAGAAAGCAGTGAGCAGATAAATATAATAATAAAGCGTGGTGATGTGCATGCTGAGGATGAGAAATCAAACAAAGAAAGTAAAAACGAACAGCTAGATAGGCAAGTTCCTGAAGGGGGGTGACTGCAACTCTACAATACAATGAGGAACAGTGTACAATGGATATATATATATACATAGTCAACTCAAGAAGCCATGATTTAGTGGCTTAGTTTCTAAGACCTATAATTCAATTATTTTATTGCAATACACTTATATTCCAGCTGTCCACTCCTGGGAACCGGATGGTTTATCTAAACCTGACTGGGATGTGGTATGGTCCAGATGTTTCAATGCATCTAATCACCTGGCTGACCAGATGATTCATTATACATGTTTTAAAAGGGCTTATATTACTCCGTGTATTGTATAAAATGAATGTTAGATCTGATCCATTCTGTCATATATGCATCACATCTACAGTAGGTTCTTATTTGCACATGTTTTGGGAATGCCCAACGGTGGTTCCTTTTTGGACTTTTGTAAGTACCGTTCTTTCGGATATTCTACATTTGGATATACCTCAAGACCCTGTGCTATTTTTACTTTTAGAGGACTCCGCTCTCCAGTTGAATGCTCAACCAAAAAAAGGACCTTATTGGCAGACAGCACTGCTGCCAAAAATACTATTTTACTATTTTATTATGGATAGAACCACCCATACATACAACTTTCTTTTGGCTTATTTTTTTATTTTTTTATTTTTTTTATTTTAGAGACATTGTATTGCTGGAAGGTATCACTACCAAGCGGTGCAAAGGACAAGACTATTCAAATTTCCTATATACAACATCCTGTCTACAATCCACTAAAACAAGATTATGTATGAAGGAACTGTGTCGGCACTCAAACCCTTATATGTGCTTTTAAATCATTCCAAATAGAAATATTTTTCACTGAAGCTGCTGCCAATTCCACAGGGCACAACCATGCATTATCTCACAAAGCATGGGAGGTTTGGGGCTTGAATGGGGCCCTCCAGTTGTTTGCCCCCCCCCCCCCCCTAAAAAAAAACTATTGTATTGGCAAAATAAAAATCTGCATTTCTTTTTTTGGCAGAAACTTTCATCCAGAGCAATTAACAGTGAATTCATTACATTCATTGTTTTTATCATGGGGAGTTGAGGCCATAACCTTGGCAGCAATATAATGTACCAGCTGAGCTATGGGAACATTATATCAAAGACCAAAAACACTATTTTCTACACTCTCAATAAATTACACTGAACCACCAGAACATCTGCTGGAAGAATGCTTACAGATGGATATGGAGAGAGAGTCCAAAGTATTTCTGACAATTAACATTCACAAGTGGCTATACAAGTGTGGTGTACAAAAGGCTGTTTTTGGCACTGCGTCAACATCAACGCTCTGATGCACAAGAATGGATGACAGCATTACAGAAAGTGATCTTATTTGGAGAACCTTGTGCATCATTCAGTGGTTCTGCAGAATCATACTTACTGAATACTGCCAGGCAGGTCAGCACAAATCACAAGAGAGTTTTTTTTTATTTTATTTTTTTATGATGGTTGTCTATAGAGGATTGATTCACATTTTCCACATAAGGGCTTTAAAACTACATGTAGTGTGCAACGTAACTGACGTGCGACACCCAGTAAGGATGTTCAGTATGGGCTACTATGATCAGAAGTAAGGAACGTCTACTGGAGGGAGGAAATGATGAAACAGGTAAGTGAATGGTCTTCAATTTTGTTCTGATTCAGATAAAAGATTATATTGAAAGGATTAAATTGTTCTCTTTGTAGTAGAACAATTAATCAATGACAGTCAGTAAAGCTAAAACATTGTCATCAACTCTTCTACTCGTCTCCATACCGGCGTGATGACTCTGAATTCCAACCAAATGGAACTGGATAAGTATTCTGAATGTTCTGATCCAAATCTGACTTGTGACCTGTAATGCTGCCTGAATCATAATCACACACTGTTCGTTCGTTGGCCAGAGGAGGACTGGCCCCCGACTGAGCCTGGTTTCTCCCAAGGTTTTTTCCTCCATTCTGTCACCTGATGGAGTTTTGGTTCCTTGCCACTGTTGCCTTGGCTTTTGGCTTACTTAGTTGGGGACATTTAATATTCTACAATATTACTGATCTGCCTTACTTAAGATGGATGATGACAACTTTCTTCTTGAAAACAAACTTTGTTGTATTATTTTCATGTTATCACTGTGAAGCTGCTTTGATACAATCTGTATTGTAAAAAGCGCTATATAAATAAAGGTGACTTGACTTGATTCCTATAGAATGAAAGATTCAACAGCTTAAACTCAATTTGATGAAGTTTCACACTTTTCATTCAATGTGTAAATAAAGTAAACTCTCAAAAATCAGATTTATCCTTTTCGATGGTTTCAAAGCACAGTTCAAAGCGGAAACAGGTCCGTGGGCAGCTAGTTTGATTAAACGACACGATTATATGTGCACAAATGGCAGACTCCTCTACAGAATATTAAATTTGGCATAAAGCAGGAAAATTATAAATATTAATTATATTATAAAAATTTAAATTATAGTAAAAATGTAAATAGTAACACCACTAAATATTATTACAATTTGAAAAATAACTTTTCTATTTTTATATATTTTAAAATGTAATTTATTCCTGTGATGGCAAGGCTGAATCTTCAGCAGCCATGACTCCAGTCTTTGAAATATGACAATGATAAGTTAATGTTAAAAATAAAATTATTCAAGTTTGAATATCATTGTGTGTCCTTTATAACACTGAGAGCGACAAAGGATATTCACCTTGGAGAACGTTTAAACTCAATGCGAACAAACAAATGTATTCTATGACAAAGATTGTTTTACACACCCAGTATTTATTTTTAATAATGTTAAAATGATGTTATATTTACAAATTTGTACTTATCCATATCGTTGCGACTGCAGTGCGCATGCAGAGACTCCGCCCACACGCTCTTCTGATTGGCTGTAATGTTTGATTTTGTTGCGTCTTGTAGTCATTGCAGTTCAGTCGCGTCTGGTGTGGACTGACAAATTGCTTGTCAATGGAATCTTATCGCATCGAGCATAGTTAGGAGGACACGGTGTAATATGCTAATCTGATGATAAACATTTCTTATTATCAATGTTGAAAACAAAACAAAAAAAAGCATGAAAGTTGCAAGAGACCATAAGGATGGGATTACATGAACACTGCACCACACCACAGAGCCCCAGGTCTGGCACACCACTCACGATCCAGCCTACTGCTCCACTGCAACCTTAAGCACTCAAAACTCTGTACTGAAAGTGCTAAGGGCAGAGTGGAGAAAGGTGTGTAATAAGTGCAGTCTACTCTGGGGTAACACCTGAACATCCATTTATCATCTGACTGTGCCTTATTTTGTCAAGACACATGACCTTAGGTGCCCTGATTCAAGCCAGAGAGAAGCCATCCACTGGACACTGTCAGGGAAAATATATTAGTTCTGCACTTTACTTACTTGAAGTTTCAAGGAAAAATGTTTTTCTTTGAAAATCGGAACATATTTTTCAGTCAGTGGGGGAGGGGGGTTGATATCACGCTGAAGAGACCCTGTCTGACCGGAATCAGATTTTTGTGCATACCCGATTGGAATACGATCATATTTAGCAAGTCTTAAAGACAAAAATAAAAAAAACGTGATTTTTACAATCCATTCATATGGAATACAGCTGTTCATATAGCAGCCTCCAACGTTTCTGTGTGTCATTGCCATAGAAACCAGATATTCCAGAAAACGAAAGAGCACCACAAACAAATCAGATCCGAACAGTTGTGATGCACAGTGTGAACAGGCAATCATTTAGATTTCGATCTGACTGACAGTGTGAATATAGCCTTAGAATCGTCCTAATCTCAAAGTGCTTTTTTTTTTTAAACAAAACAGCTATCATCTCCATGTAAAGTACAAAAACGTGAATCTGTGAAAACAGTGATGGCATGCACATGCATATTACGTGTTTAGTCTATAGGCATGTGGGTTTGGTGCGAGTGCCCTGTAAAAAAAAAAATGTGTATGTGGGCAAGCACGTAGTCTTTCGCGGATTAGGGGAAAAAAAAAGTTTCCGTTTTAGTACATCATTGTCGTGTAAACGTACCCTTAATTCAGTTTGTGGTGGTGTACAGAAACAAGTGACAAAGAACATCACCTAACCCTCGAAAAGAAGCTTTGGATTTACTTGCAATGTAGATGTTGTTGTACACTGGAAACGAGAGATGTGACACTATACAGTTAAATTCATTATCTCAACTCAACTCAATTCAACTCATAGTTATTGAACTGAATCAACACTCAACTGAATTGAGTTGAATAATGACAATATTGTCTCTTGTAGAGCTGCATTACAGCAGAATTAGAATTTGTATCATATTTAATGAAGTTTGTGTCAATTATGTTATTTTCGTGTTTATTAGGCTACTGTAAAGCTGTTTAAACATGTTGAATTGTACATTATAAAGTGCTGTATAAATAAAGGTGATAATTTTATATAAATAACAGTCAGATTAGTTGTCAAAATGAATAATCAATTATTTATTATAATTGTGCAGTCCTATTTTCTTTTAGGTTTATAAGTTGGTGTCTGTAAGGTTTTTGATGTTCACCAAGGCTGCATTTATTTGATCAGTAAAAACAATAATATTAAAAAAAATTCCATGTAAAATAACTTTTCTTTCTTTTATTCTTGTGATGGATAGCTGAATATTCAGCATCATTACTCCAGTCTTCAGTGTCACATGATCCTTCAGAAATCATTATAAGATGCTGATTTGCTTCTCAAGAAACATGTGATCTGAAAACATTTGTGCTGCTTATATTTTGTGTAAATGTGTTTACGGTTACTTTTGGTTAATGTGTGCTTGGGAAAAAAAAAGTATTTTCTTAAAAAAAAAAAAAAAAAAAATTACTGACCCCACACTTTTGACAGGTAGTGTATGTGCTAGTCTTTGCTGCAGTTGTATTTATGGCCAGAGGTCTAAAGGCTTTAAAAGATGTTGACCCTTTACTGTCGTTTGTCTACATTAAACAAAACAAACAAATCACAAAACTACGTAGGACATCAGATAAAATTCATAATCTTTTAACACCTTCTATCTTATTTATAATACTACAAACCTGACTTTCAATTTTACGTGGTGGTTCCTTTATCTTGACAAGATCTTCTCTGTTAGTGGTGACTGTTAATACTCATTAGCTGAAAAAAATTTCATTAAGATCGACTGCATTTTAAAAAAATGTCTGCCAGCACAACCCCAAATGCTATCACCTAGTCAGATAAGACAGGCCGTTTTAATCCAAACAAATCGAATGACTTCCATGACTGAAGCATGGGAACAACTAGACTAATCTATATGCCATTATTGGACAGCTGTTGCAAATGTCAAAGCCTCTAATTTAGAAGTCCAATAACAAAGAAATGAAATTTTCGTGAGCACAAGAGAAGAATGGCGAGGGGTCTGAACAGTATGAGAACAATAAATCAGAGAGGTTAAACACCCTTCTTTAACTATGTCTTACAGACTATAATTCAATCTCCTGTAGGACAAAGAACACAAATGAGGGGCCGAGGGACACAAAAGAAATTTGAATGAATAGTATGCAATGTATATTTATTTTTCCTTTTATTGTTATTCATATTTTGGTCTCTCTCAAGAAAACTACAGGCCTGAGGCAACTGACAACCTCCAGCAGCTTCAGAAATATCTTTTTTGTGTTTCTATCTGTACATGTAAGAGTGTGTGTGTGTGTGTGTGTGTGTGTGTGTGTGTGTGTGTGTGTGTGTGTCCCTTAATACATTATTAAGGAATATGAAATCCATTTTGCTCTCAAGTGTGGTAACGTCATGAGCTGTTGAGCACTTAGAGAACACCATGCAACAAGCAAGTGAAGCTTTCCTAATTAACATCATCTTTACTGAGAAAAGAACTGTTTTTTCTCAGAACAGTGTGTGTGTGTGCAAGGGCAACACGTCTAAAGTGTCGACAAAAAAAGGATTATAAAGTAGAATACATTTCCAAGATTCCAGGAGTTTTGTTTCTAAAGGGATTTTTCCTCTATTTCAGCCATGCCTCTCTAGCGCCTGATGTTGTGGAACAAAGGCACGGCTAATACGAAAGGTTCATCTCCCTTCTCTTATCGTACTCAGCACTACATTTTTCCCACCTTTTTCTCTCTGTGTTTCACCCACTGGAGTCTTTGACTTTGATCTCTTTTCCAGGCATTATTCACTTCATTCTGGGATGCTATATTTCTTAAAAGACAAGAATTTATGTATTATTTATAATTGTTTGCGGTCATATTTTCTAGGCTGCCCGCTTTAAAAGTTTCTGCAAAGTTTAAGTGCAAAGAATGAGCCAAATTGATTGAAATTACAACTCAAGCCAAATACAACAGAAACACAGTCTGAGGCTTTAGTCTGTTGAGATAAAATTACCTTGAAGATTCTGCCAGCACTGAAATTCATGAATTTTTTTTTTTTATTCTTTTAATTCATAGCATGTTTGAAATTACAACAAATCGTCACCACATGCCACAAACAACCACACATTGTTAATCACAAGACGACTACTGTTGCACCACTTTGGGAAAATGAATAAAGGCAACATGGTTTACACCTCTAAAGCTGAACTGTGCCATTACTGCATCCGTAGGTGTCACTCGTTTTTTTTTTTTACTAAAATAATGTTTTCAGAGAGCCACAGTGTTTACTATGTAAGGGAAAAAATCAATCTATGAATAGATTACTTGTACTCAACCCTGCTTATTAAGCTGGGATACGAAAAAGTATTTTAAATAATTTATCAAGGACAGAATTACAGAAAATCCCTTTCTTTAAGTAATAAATAGATGATGTAACAGAGGTTTAACACTGTTTTGGATCCTTGTAGTACTGGCTTTGACCACGGTTTTGGTTGTAATATTTCTTAAGATACAAGCAACAAAACAAATGGTTTAATAAAAAATAATGGTGAAATCATTCTCAGATTTCTTTTTCTTTTCTTTTTTTTTCCATTGCAAACCAAAATGTCATGCCCTCCAGTTTGGTTTTGGTTGCTTAAATGAAAGGTGTGGGGAAAAATGTGTTGTGCTCCATGTAAATAGTAATACACAAAATTATTTCAGTGTAGTTAAAATTCAAAATAAGGTCAATCGTTTTTTAGACTTATCTAGAAACTGCAAATAAACATTGGAAGCTGTGTGTACTCTAATGAACCCTAAGAGAGGCTTACTGCATATGATCCCCTAAAAGGGGATTTCAGAAGTCCTGACCTACAATCAGTGGGACAAACCATTTGCTTTCTCTCAGACACTCGCCTCCGAGCAAAGATTACACACTAATCTAGCAATCTCAATTGTAATTAGAACACATGTCCACATTTCCATCACCATATGGACATGGACTATTCTGAGAGTCCCCCTCGATCACTTCTGATCT
Organism: Meda fulgida; assembly: GCA_030578275.1. NCBI lineage: Eukaryota > Metazoa > Chordata > Actinopteri > Cypriniformes > Leuciscidae > Meda > Meda fulgida. The sequence continues at coordinate 22,649,236 of CM060622.1, read as the reverse complement.
CTCTGTCATGATTTAAGAACTGAATCCGAGGGATTTTTCTGGCTTATAGCCTTGATCAGGTGCTTTTCGGTGATCACTCTCTAGAGACGCTGTCAGAGAAAATGGCAAACAGCCATCTTGCTGATAAATTTTCAAGGATTAGCGCCAATGATAAATGCATACACAACCTTTCTCACTTGATCCAGTCCTCATTCAGAGTCCAGATTAATAATGTAAGGAAGTAAAAAGTAAAAGAAGGAGAGTAAATTACTTTAAAGAGTATTAGAGAAAGACCCCATTTATTACAGGGTTTAAAATTTAAAAGCGCCATTTTCTGTCTCTCCTGTGAGTATTGGAGAAGAGTAGGAAGAAAGGGAAGATTCCTTCACTTATCAGTGCTGTATTTATTTAGCTTTAGTTTAATTCCTCCTCCATCTGCCCATATCAGGGGAACAAGAGTCTTCCCGACCAGACCTTGTAATTGCGCCTTTTCTTTTATTTGTGTGCGCCTTGCCGCCGGCAGTGAATTAACATGGCTTAACCATGTTTTGTTTGTAATTAGCAGCGGCCCCAATGAAGTGCTGTAGGGTTTCGCTGCTAGTGGCAGGCGATTACCTGCCCGCTCAAAGTGACTTCCTAAACATCTGTGGGGATTAGAGCAGAGGGGAAGCCATCAAATGGCAAAGCATATGGCTGTCAAGGGACACTCAGCACAGAAACCAATATTTTGATAGTTTGTTTTAATTTGCCAATCACGTAGGTCCACGAGGGAGTTTAAAAAGAGGTTTGTGGCAGTCACCTATCTCACTGTATACTAGAGAAGAAAGATAATGGTGCCGAGAGAAAACAGGTCAGAAACGCAAAGATATTCTGGAAAGCCAAAAGTTACTTAAAGTATAAAATCCAACCCACTTTCATAGAAATGTGGGTCACAATACTGTATACAACAGGTCAATGACAAGTAAGAGGTTTTCATGAATATCATGACTTACGAAATGATTATATATCATTAAGTATTTGGCGAGTCGCACTCGCACCTTCCGGTCTCTCTCTTGAATTCAACACGGAAGTGACTTAAAGTCCCCGTGAACCGGTAGTTGCAAACGACTTTTCTCCAGTGTTGTGACGTATTTCCGAGAGAAACGAAATACTAAATGAGGCAAAATAGTGGGCGTGGCTTTTTTTTCAACTAGCACCTGATTGGATCTAAAAAAGTAGGTGTTTCATTCAGAAATGGAGGCAGATCTTAACGCAAGTTTACAATCGGTTGTTGAGGATTACTCGCTGCCTGAAACACCTCCAGCAGTCCCCTTCCTGCAGCAGGAGGAGGAGGAAGATGAAGAAGAACAGGAGCACACGGAGGATCATTTCATCACGGGGGGAATCAGACCTTACATGTTTGAGCCGTTACATGCGGAGGGTTCAAATGGTCACCTGGACGTGACGGCTCAGGAACAAGTTCACACTCGCAAGCATCTCGATGTGTCCGAATGGTAACAATAATTGAATTATAAAACTATTTTTATTTGCTATTACTGCTTCAACCTTAACCGTTATGATAGTAACCTGCGTTTTATGTTTTCATACGTTTTTGAATGTTGTACATTGTCTTGAATAGTTGACTACATCTATAATTGACAGATAATTAAGCTTACCATGATTAAACCACAACTTTAATTTGTCAACTTAAACTGTACTATGCTTTTCATTCTGGTGCTCCTGTGGCTACTGCCAGCACATGGACACTGGTCCTGAAAGACTATGCTGCAGGGGGGTTAGGCAGGTTTGTGACAGAAGTGCAGAGAATGGGTATCATGTTATGTTCACACGCAGTCAATGCTCGCAAACACACAGGCAGTCTCTCTACTGTCAGTTGGAGGGGCGTGGTTACGGATCTTAAGCAGACACCAAAACCATCGAACCTACGTCATCAGGGAAGGTCCTCCAATGCAGAGGGGAGGGGAATTTTCAGACTTTGATTAAAGATTACGAAGCCATTTTTTTTGTGTGTGTGTGGATTGACAATGGATTTGTGCATGGATGAATTATTCACCACAAAACGAACAATTTAGACAAACAAAGTATGGTCAAATCTTGATTTCATGGGGACTTTAAACTGCAATTCATCGACTGGTTGCTAGAGACAGGCTCCAAAAGAGTGTCAATCCCATAGAACCCATTTTATTACTTAAAGTTCTGCATAAGTGGCATGGCCACTTGAGTGAAAGGTGGCTGCTGTCACTACTAGCCGTTTGTATGTGCTGTCTGTTAGCCGCCACATCACCTCAGCTAATCCCGCCTCGGTTATTCTGGATAACGTCACGGACACTACGCCCATTGTTTTATATAATATATGGTCACACTACATGACATTTTACTAACTCAACAAATCTTGCCTTGTCATAAAACGTAAAATTAATATATAAGAAAGTCCGGCATACTATCACCAGAGAGAAATCTATAATTTGACTGGAAGATCTTAAAAATGAAATATATGTATGGATGAATAAATAACAAGCATTTAAAAAAACAGAATTTTCATTTCATGCTAACTTTAATGTGGCTGTTTTCTTCATTATTATACGAGGACAGTTGTATGACTGACATTTTTTACTTTAAAATACATAAAAATAATTTTTACATTAAAATCCATTTTAATTTAGAAATTAAAAACATGATCTTCGTAGAAAAGGTGTATTCAATCCACTATGCATAAATTGCACTTTTAATGTAGTTTTGAATAAATAAATCCAGAACAAATTGCTTGTAACTGAATCCTATACTGATTTGACATTATTAGGAGTTTCACACAGAAATTAAACAACTTTGCAGTGACTGTTGACCTTGGTTGAATTATGTAAAATGAAAAAAGTCTTTCCAAAGTTCACAGAGAGAGACAGGACAGGAGAACAGGGAAAGGGAAAAAGACAGAGTGAGACAAAAAAGGGAATCATGCCAGAAACGAGAGATAAAGGGTGTGATGCAGCGCAATGACATACGTGGAATGATGTAAAGCTCTTCATTTGCTCTTCATTTCATAGATTTCCCACTTCAAAGTCTGCCATTTCATTGATTGGCCCAGTGTATTGACTGAAACATTGAGCTGTTACACACAGACCGGTGCAGGGATTCTCTTTGATATGTATCTGCGATCATAAAAGTAACAAGTGTTTGATGAGATGAGGAGAAGCTTCAAAAAAAAAAATCTGATTTAGGTCAACTAACTCACTCAAAGCACAGAGAGGCCTGAATTACATGTCAAGAACACTTAAAAAATAAACACTAAAACAAGTAAAGTGTAAATAACCACCGACATGCAAGAGACCAGTCCAAATTCCATTTTCAACCACTGAAATGGGAAAATTTGTTTCAGTGTGATCGGGTTTTGGTGGACTAACATAAATGCCTGTTGCCATCAGATAAGACGGATAGGACAACTGCCAGGCACTTCTTAGGGTGTTTAAATGGGGACAGCAACACCAGGCCCTGCAGAGAGGCAGATCATGCAGATCTCTCAATCAATATGGCAGGAAAGTGAAAATGTCAGAGGCAGTAGTTTAGTCCATTTTTAATCGGTATAAGGGGATAAGAGTGAGGTTGTGAAATGCAAAACCAAAACACAGTTGGCTGGTGGAACTTGCCTGGTCATGCTATGAGAAAGAAACATTTCTACATTTAAATTACTCCACAAACTTACCATATAATTGCAGCACATCCACTGCATATTCATTCAGAGAATGGCTGAAGGACAGTTGATTTGCACACAACAATTCACAGAAACATCCTTATAAATGAATGCAAGGGTGAAACTTCAGCCATCTGGTGTCATGTTTGGACTGTATTCAGCATAATGCCTACATTATATTGAAAGTGGTAAGCAAATAAGTCAGGCCTAAAACTTTAAAAGACATGTTTTTAGGGATGCGACTAAAAAATGTCCAATACCTGTTGCAGATTTTTTTTAAGACATTGATTCAACATTGAAGACACTGGAAAAAAAACAACAGTTGTTCAGATTTAGATTCAGTTGCTAATTGCTGTAATTCAAACCTATTATGTTGGTTTGCTAATTATTGTATGATAATTGTTGTATTTACAATTTTTTTCTTGTCAGAAAAAGACATACGTACATAATGAAATACACTATCTGTGCGAATAATGTTGTGTGTCCTGTACGTACTACACATAGTTTCTTTCCCCCCACTAACACTTACTGTTCTCCCTTTATTGCTTTCCTGAACTTAGTAAATCCAAGTTGTTTCACAACATCATCCTTGTTTGTTATTTACTGCCACCACCAGAAAATGCATTTTAAATAATTTAATACACCCTGATAGCCACTAAAAAAAAATCGTTCAAGAACGTTGAAACAGTATCACCTCCTTTGTATAAGATACTGTATAATATTTTGCTCCAGACAAACAACAACACTCAAAACTGTCCCGTTACTACAGCTAATATTACAACAACAGCACATCTTGGTTCTGTGAAACATAGCAAGAAAAGTAACAATGTAACCTCTCTGTCTGTTTTCAGGCCTCCCTGCTTAGGTCTCTCTAGCGCTGGAAAGCGTTTCCAATATTAACGTGGAAAATAGCTCTTGCCTGATCGTAATCCGTTTTTTTTTTTCAATTATATTAATTTGAACTTCCTCTTTGATAATATCTCAGCCATCTCTCTTTCTACGGTCTTTCTTCAAATGCCCTGCTTGCTCTCTCTCCTCCCCCATTATGAGTGGACACACCCCCTATTGCTTATTGGCTACACACAGTGTTGTGGTGCTCGGTCTAATAGGCCAGATCCACTTTGTTTTTTTCCTACTATCACAGCCAGGACTATGTAAAAAAAAAAAAAAAAAAAAAACACACACACACACACACACACAACAGTCACACAATTGTTTGTTTGGGTATTGAGCATTTCTCAGATTCGATTACTGCATCTCTAATTCACACGTTTTTGTACTTTCTGTGTACGAAAACATATGAAGTTTTCATACGACTCACATAATACGAATTCATCCAAAGTCGGCACCTTGTAAAATAGTTATGTCTGTGAGATCAGAACGGACTTTAATTATCCTTTTGTAGTATATCTGTAATGGTCACCAGCTGGAGTGCCCTTGAGAGCCACCAGAGGGCACTCCACACCAGACTATTATCACTCCCTCACAAACTACGTTTGCCATAACTCACTGCCCGGAGTCATCATCACTGATTGCATTCACCTGTGTCTCATTGCCCTGTTAGTCTCAGCCTATTTATACCATGTTCACTCATTCACTCACTGCAAAGTGTTGTTTGTGTTACACAGCATTTCTGAGCATTCTCCCTGGTTTCATTTTGCTTGTTTTTGGGGGGATTTATTCCCCTGTTCCCTGGATTACTCTTTTGCATCTGACCCCAGCCTGTTTTGGTTTGTTTGTTTTACGGACTGCCTGCCTGTGTTTGACCAATTGCCTGCTCTTTGGATTACTCCTTAATTAAAAGCTGCGTTTGGATCTCAACCTTTGTGTCTCGGAGCAGTTCGTGACAATATCTTATTATAATTATACCATTTACTAGTTATTTGCTTGTCTTGTTGTAATACAATGCATTTTATTCTAAACAAACAAACAAAAAAAATTAAAACAAGTCTGTTTCCAAAACCAAAATGAATATTTATCTGGTAAAAGAAACTCACCCCTAAACAACAACAAAATTAATCAACCTGATCTATACTAATCAACAAACAAACAGCAAATTAGGCAACACAGCTTTTCAGCTTGTCTGCCACCCAGCAATCACAACAGAATAGTAGAAAACAGCTGTCAAACAGAGGAACCACAGAAGCACTGTGAACTGTAATGTCAGACTCAACCATTAAAAACTAATCTGAATTTTTTTGAATATTTTAGAAGCTGTTCTACAAGGCAAAGTCGCAAAAATTTGTGTCCCAATACTATCAGTGTGAATGCTTTAACATGTGACTAATACGTTTGACTTCAACACGTTTACATAATTTACTAAAATAATTGGTGTCACATATTCAAATAATTATGTACACCCAGGCATTCTAAATTATATAGCTGGTCAGCATTAGTGGATTCACAGTAAACTAAATGCTCTCAAAATGTGCTCTCACCTACCGTTTACATTTCCCTTCAGAGCAACAATCAAAATTCTCTCACAATGGAAGTCAGGTAATTGATATATAATTGCCATCATTTTGCAAAGGGAACTTGTATCACACATGCATTTCTAACTCACTAAAACTTAATGGTGCAAAACAAGAGCTGAAAAGAAGACCCTTTTACAAACTAAGCAATTTAATTTATGAATCTAAAATATTTGGCCATGGTTAGATGAGGACTAGTCAAATTTTATACATGCATATCTGCTTCCTATAACTAACTTTATATGGTTCTTCATCTCAGCAAGAGAGAGAACCGGAGACTATGGGACTGGCAGGCTCTCAAAAGAGGGAATAATCAAGGGCCATCAAATGCTCAAAGATGAAAGACTGAGAAATGCGGGGAGAGACAGAAAGAAAAAAGACCTTTGACAGGGAAAGCAGGGGAAATAATGTCATGTTGCCCTGCCAGCGTAATGCCATGGGTGTACAACTCATCAGTATCACGGGAGTTCTCCAATGGAAGTTTCTACAGAAGAAGGCAATCAGTAAAGGCAATATGATATTTGATTTATTTGGCATTGATCACGGTCCACAACTACAATACATAAACTTAAAGTATATGCATGAAAACAGTACTGCTTGCAAAAATGGAATAAAATATAAACAGTGGTAAAAACCACAAGTCAGGAAGGAGAGATTTTGAAGTTGTTTTCCTTTACTGTGATTTTTTTTTCAGCATTAGTCAGTCTTACCACACAGCAGAGTCCATCATTTCAAAGTTCAGTTCTGTCCATATCTTCCGGAGATGTCACCTCTGTTCTTGGCTCTAGAACAGACAAGATGAGCCTACATCAGTTATAGTCAAAGTCTCTTCTGAGGCTTTTCTCAAAAAGGGTCATCTATAAGACCTGCACGAAATGAAACAGACTCTTACAAAAAAATGTTGAACATCTTTCAAGCCTAGGTATACTTATGTTAAATATTAACATACAAGCAAATCATGTCCATATCAAACTTAACACTACACCTGCAGTAGTAAAGAAGAAGAAAATGCATGAAACACATTCAGAAATATTATGAAAATGTACAAACTTTTTAAGTTAGCAGCTAGAAGAAATAGATCCGCACAGCTATGAACTGACAAGATAGCAATACTGCATTTTTTTTCAGCTAGGCCTACCCAAAAATACATGTTCCCTTATTTACAAATCAAAGGTCGTGCAAAATAAACATTCTACTGAAAACAAAAATAAATATAAGCCTATGTACCTTCACTAATATAAAATTTGTCAGTCTTGAAAATAAATAATGTTAAAGTTAATTAGGCAAAACAAAACAGTCCTGATGGTAAACATTCAACAAGTTATCTCATCATTAAGAAAGGAAATTATGTATGTGAAAGGAAAACAAACGAATAATCAGGTGAAAAGAACAAAATATAACTTACCTGGCTGGGAAAAACTTCCGAAAACGTTTAACGTTACTTTCCCACCGCGTCTCTCTCATCTCAGCACCTGCACATGGCCATGGCCATTCACTTGCTCAGGCGATGTACGAAGCCTCACTAAAGTTTCTTGCCACTTTGAAGGCAAACCCCAATGCATTCTCGATATGATAGACCTGTTTTTTTGTCTCCGATGTGATTAACACTACGGCTCCGTATGCTTTTCCATCGCTCGCGGTACTTTGATGTAGCTACACCGATCAGTCAGTCTGTCTGTGTAGCGCCGCGCTACAAGTAGACTAGCCTACTATGTGAGTTCTCACCTCACGAGTCGGTTCTTTCGAACAGTGCGTTTAATTAATCGATTATTATTTTATGTCATTACATAACGTGTCATCACGTGGGCCTTGCCATCCTGGCACGTTATTAAACATAACAAAAAATAGATAAAAGCAACTGTTGTTTTTAACTACAATTAATTCATCCGAAATTCTCTTGCCTTGAAACTTTCTAACTTGTTAAAAAGAGACGGTTCTCTTGTCGGGGCGCGGTAGTAGGCAGTAGCGGTTTTTGGCACAGGCGAACCGGGCAGTGGCCCGGAGCGGGATTTTTTCACATCACATTGGGGGTGAAAAATATAGCAGTTAAAAAAATATATACATCATATATATCACAAACGCAAATAAATATGTAATTCATTTATTTTACAAATTCAATTCCTTAAGGCCTCTCCTCAGGAGGTTAGACCCTTTTTTTGTACAATATTTTTTGTATATATATATATATATATATATATATATATATATATATATATATGTATTGTATGTATATATTTTGTATGTATTTGTACAATAATAACAACACTACTCTACTTATGGTTGTATTTGAAGGTACAATGCTTCGCAGCCAGTAGCACAGCCCTTAAAGGAGCGTAGCTATGAGCAGCACCTGTGAAATTCAATTTGCAGGAGAGGAGTGAGTTAAGAGTTGAATTGTCAATCCTTGTTCTATTCTCTGTCACTATCTTTCTAACCATGCGCTGCATTGCCGCAGCCTTGTGCTTTTCTGACCCTATGTGTGTAATTAAATCCGTTCGGCCACCGTGTTCAATGGAGAAGTCTGCTCTACAAAATTTGCAGGCAGCATATCCCTCCCCCTTCGAGGTGTCCTGGATGAACGTGAATTCTTTTTTCCATTCATTTAGGAATTTGCAGGCATATTTTCTCTTTTTATTCGCCATGGTCTCTTCTTTCTTCCTTTTCCCCTTCTTCTTCTGCTTCTTTCGCGCTTGACTTCGAGGTGTAACTTTTATTATTGTTCGGTCTGAAACGGCGTCCAGTGACGGATGGTGTAGCAATATTGTTGTCCGGGTGGAAATCGGGAGAAATTCGGGAGAAAGGTCGGAGATTTTCGGGAGGGCCTTTGAAATTCGGGAGTCTCCCGGAAAAATCGGGAGGGTTGGCATGTGTGTGTCACGTGAGCAACCTGTATGTCTTCTAGTGGCTGTGCCGAGTGAAATCTGAATAATTCCCTTCCGAATCTCGCAGAGACGGAGAGCGTGAGTATTAGCTGTCTATGAGCTAGCAACAGGATAAACTTTATGACTCTCTATGGGCTTTTCCCTTGACTTTATCGGACTTTATGCCTCCAGGTCCCCCCGATTGCTTGCATGCTTCTCCTCCTGTCTATACGGTAATTTCTTGATTGTGTGACAGCGAGTCGAGTGGTTATGACGCAATCGTTTGCCTATTTTTACAAAAAATTTTACTCCGTTAAAATCTATGGGGGTCACTGTGTCCATTTATTTTACTGTATATGGGAAAGATTCTGTCCGCACTAACTTTACTCCATTTTAAATGAAAAACAATATTAGCCTGAGCCTGACTATCCAAATCGTATAATTTAGAAGACATTTACATTTATTTCTTAGAATCATTTCATCAGTATTCATCTATATAACTCACTCTTCAATCAGAGCATCACCAACCTCCAGTGCGTTCGGTGGAGATTGATTTATGAAATGTTTGCAATGGGGGAGCTGGAGAGAGTCTCCTGCCACAGTTGATAATGGCGGTATCTGTAGCCAGTAGCGCCGGGCATAGTAATCTCTTATTCAAAACACAGAGAGCAATGTGGCATCAGCTCTTGCAGACTGAGAAAGCTATTTACAGATCAAGGTAGATATGTATCTCCTAGCACATAATAAATTACCTGCTCAGTGAATATGATGACATTAAAATATATTCCTGCCTCATAAACTGCATGGTGACAGCAAACTGCTGCAAAACAAAGATTGGAATTTCAGCAATAAAGTGTTCAGTGCTGCAATCGTAATTTAATTATATGCAATAAGTGATGACTGAATGATATAGTAATTAACTACTGTAGCTGTCTGTTTCTTGGAAGAGCAGGTGTTGTCATCTCATTATACAAAGTGTTGGCGTCCAGACACTTAAAGGTGCTCTAAGCGATGTCACACGTTTTTTAGGCCAAAACATTTTTTGTCACATACAGCAAACATCTCCTCACTATCCGCTGGCTGCCTGTACCCTGCACACACTGTAAAAAGACGCGGTCTCTGCAGAAACCCCAGGCTCCACAAACGGCAACAAAAACAAACTGGGCTAACCCGCACCACGAAACATAACAAACTGTTCCAGCCAATAACAGACCAGAAGGATTTGGGGGTGGGTTTGGGGGGTTAGTGCACGGATGAGGATGAGGGAGGGTCGAGCTAGCCTCCGTTTTGTTTGACAATACCTTAAACGTCAACAAGAAGTGACGTCACCCGACATCGCTTAGAGCACCTTTAAAGATCAACAAATTCTAGGGGAAAAAAACTCTTTCAAGTCAGGATGGAATTTTCTTGATACATAATACTGGCTTTATTTTACATGTAAATGATTGATTATACTCGTAATATTTGATAAAAATGTCATAACTTGCTCTGTTAATAAAGGTCTTCTGAAGTGAAGCGATGCGTTCGTGTAAGAAAATTATTAAAACTTTATCGGCTAAAATAACTAGCTTCCGGCAGACGGCCTATACGGAATTCTTAATCCTGCTCAGACCTAGGTTTCTAACACATTTGCATAATACCATCGCATGGGGGTTATGCGCAACAAACTTCTGTATTCTGTAAAACAGATTGCATCCCCGGTTCAGGTCTTTTGTATGTGGTTTATTACATATCAAGCTGTTTTACTCAAGATGACTTCAAAGGAGGTACCAAAGATGAGCATAACTGTTTATTGTAAATATGCAGATCAATATATAAAAGTTTTTTTTTTATTATTTTCCTTTTCACTAACACTCGTTTATTAAAATGAAATAATACAGCAACAATAAAAATAGCAATTATCGGGACCAATGAGAAATTAAAGACATTTGAAGACGATTTTAGGCAAAATGGCTGAAAAATCATATATACAGTAACTAAAAATATAATTTCATGGATTATCAAGACACATGCCGAGTTTTGTAATGGTACACCAATGCATTTGTAAAGTGTTGCATTTAATATCATGATATTATATTGTAATTAATGGCAATGTCCTTGTTTTGTTCTATTATAGCGTCACCAAGTGGCGCAGTTCCACTACTTTTTTTATGTGTTCTCAAAGTGAGCCCATACATGTGTGTCAAATTTGGTGAAAATGTCTCATTTTGTTTTGGAGCTATAGACATTTAAATGTATGAGAGCATAAAAAAATGACCCATTGGTGACTTTGATTGGATTTTTTTGCCAATTACTATCAAAATTTTGACATTGGTATTAGTAAAAAGGCCAACGACCTATGTTTCCAAACTTCCTACGGTGGTTTCGTCTAGATCAGTCTAACGGTTTAGAAGATATTGGCAAATGTTTTTTAAGCGCTAATTTACAACATTGCACTAACCATAAGGCAAAACCTAGAATGTTTGGTATTGTTGGACTCGGCAAGGATTCAGGAATGTAAGGAGATGACTCCCGTGAGAATAAGTCAACCAAATCCAAAGTTATTAGCATTTAAATAACCACTTTTCTCACCACTTGGTGGCGCTGGTCCGAAACTTCTCAGACTCTTTCAGAGCATTGTGCCGATGACCCATACCTAGTTTTGTAATGATACGTTCATGAATTCATAAAATACAGCATTTTAGTACAAAATTCAAAATGGCCGATATGGAACCCTTTAGGACGAGTTTGAAAAAGTAGGTTTTTAAAATAAATCACGTCACATGATGCAATTGAATTCTCTTGAGCCACGGAATCATGGAATTTTGTTTCTAGTCCTTATGGTTCAAAAGTTAATAGCATAAACAAGAGTGAAACTTTGGACAGTTGGTGGCGCTAGAGCGATTGAGTTAGAGACTCCAAATTTGCCATGGTGACTGTTTAGAATGTCCTCTATCAATGTGCCAAATTTCCTCACTTTTCCCGCAAGCGGTTCTATGGGGTGTCATAGACTTCCATACGGAAGAAGAAGAAGAAATGGAAGAAGAAGAAGAAAAGAACGCCAACGATTTCAATAGGTGTCATGATTCTGCCATCATGTTCTTGATTTTCTTAGTCTTGAGGCAGGATCATGGCAGAACCATGTTTTGTGTACAAGCGCATGGCCTGTTGTTTGGGCCATGTGCTTGTTGTCTCGTTAGATACTCCGCCCCCTTGTTATCCTCGTCTTGTCATTATTACCTAGTCTGTCACCTGTTCTTGTCATTAGTGTCTCCCTTTATTATCCCCTTGTGTTTGCTGTCCTGTGTCGGTTCATTGTCAAAATTGCGTGTTACTCTCTGTGAGTACATTGTCTGTATCTGTATCCTGTGAGAAGATTAGTAAGTTTGTGTAGCTGTTTGTTTTCAACCTGTCTAGTCTTAGTCCAAGTTTAGCTCCCTAGTCTTGTCTATGTTTTGCCCCCTCGTGGGTTTTGTCTTCTGTTTTGTGCCTTAATAAACCCTGTGTGTGAGCATTCAGTCTGCTTTTGGGTTCGTTTATCTCCAACTTCATGACAATAGGTGCCTAAGCACTTTCAATGCTTGGCCCTTAACAACTACATAGGTTAGCTTATTTCCTTAAAAGTCCATAGATTTCATTAACACTTTCTCTGACAAGCGGATGAGATAAGACCTGTTTTCCTGTTTGTTCATGTGACGTTCGACATAAAGCCTTTAGACTTTAATGCCTGCTTGCGAACAACGCCTACTTTGACCGGCCCTCAAACACAGCAGTTGTAGCTGAGGCCGGAAAGAGTTTGATTTGTGTCGTAAACATGTTGAGAAGACACTGTTTTCTGTTCTGGGAAAGCAAATCCACTTTGCATGCACTTCCAAAGGATGAAAAATCAGGCTCGAATTGATACGGTAAAACTGCCACCATTGCTACTGTTCGTATCACTGTTGTAGCAAATTAACTCAGGATAATTAATTATATCTCTTTATAATTATAAATATTTGGATCAGTTAAACTTAATAGTATTAGCTTGAATTAACACCAATCAACTAACCTGTTTGGTCAACTAACCTGTTTGTAACACTCAGTATTAACTAATCTTAATTCTAAAACATGTTAATTTCCGTGGTAAGGGAAATAACTTTCTTACTGTAAAGTATAGCTAAAATCTGCATGATTGGGGACTCATATGAGCATGAGCCACAAACAACTTTACGTGTGACATAAACAAGACTTTATTAACTAGACTAAACACTTAGACTAATCCAACATACACACATGCATACAGTTTAGCAATTGAAAGAGAGCTGAAGCAGAATACAGGAAAGCAAGAAGTTACAGCATTGTTTGAAATTCAGCAGATCAAAAGCCTTGAGCAAATCATCAGTTTCTTAGTTCTAACACGCCCTTCTTTAAAAGGGGTAGGGATACTTAATGTATCAAATAATTAGACTAAGTTTGATACTTGCACTTCTCGCCCATTTGAATAACACTAGCCGCGCTTCCATTCAAATTGGGCAAATTGAAATTGCGAATTGAAAATACGCTTAATGGAAACACGAAAACTTCGCAAAAACTCCCATTTATCGCAAAAAAGTGTGTACGCTCCCATGAGGTGGTTTTTCAGGCAATTCGAAAAAGAAATATTTCGCAAAACTGCAATGGAAACAGCTTTTGCAGAAACAGCCTTTGTGCGTAGATGACGCGGTATGTTTGGACAGAATACGAGACGGAGTTCTTTATAAAATTAATAAAAGACAAAAGAATTATAGGAATACTGGATTCTAAACCTTACAGAAATGCCACAATCAAGACCTCGAAGGAGATATGAGAGAGAAACACCCAGTAACACCAGCCACTCCAAGTATAAGGGTATTTCCTTACCATTAATGCTTGGATAACACACATACGTCTCCTTTGATTGATAATAACGGCCAGTGCAGTGGCTGGGATAAACGTAAACCTACCAACATGTGTTGCCATGATTTTTGAAATGACTTATTGCGAAAGGAAAAAAAAAACGTTTTAGTCGCATAACATCGGTTAACGGAAACGCCGTCGTTTCGCAATAGTCAATAGTTTTTTGTCGACATTTAGAAAAGATCGCAAAAGTTTGCGCAAATCTGTAATGTAAACGCGCCTACAGTCCTGATGCAATTTGTTGAGAATCCAGTTGATCTCTGCTGAAGTTGTCTTGATGAAAGAGAGCCAGTTGGAAACAGAGGATCTTTGGTGAATGGAACGTTTTGGGGGATGGTTCACGGAACTTTGTTGGGAGAATGAGTTTTCTGGTTTATTCATTAAATATAATGAATAATTTTGTCTAATTGGTCCAGCCACTACACTGTGCATGCGTGCTGAGGAAGCATCAGATATGGTAATGTTTTATAGAACCATTTTGTTTATAGAAGCTAGCAGTAGACCAATCTCAACAGACTGGGCCATCTGGCCATAAGTGCAGAGTAGATGGAGGGGTTTAGAGAGAATCCTTTTGGGTACTGTTTAAGACACTGTGAGAAAAGAGGTTTTTTACCTTGTAAAAACGTGAATGCGTGTAAACCTGCTGTATGAGTACAAAACAAAATTAGGAGCATTTAAAATATCATAATATGGGCACTTGAACATATGTCGGTGTAAAACAAGACATTCGATGAGAAAAAGAAAAGTAAGAGAAATTCATCAGGTCAGCCAAAATGAAAAGTCATGCAGAGCACATTACATTTTGATAAAAGACAAAAGTATTAATATTTTTTGGTAACACTTTACACTAAGGTCTTGTAAGACCCAGAACCAGAAAGAAGACCCGGAGTTAGAATTATCATAAATTGAAGAAAAGTTTTACTGAAGATAGTTTGCAGTTTCATCAGCAGAAGTCCGCTTCAAGACTCACACAAGAGTTCGTAGGCTACCCCGCTTACAGTTACAAAGACCACAGCAATTATACCATTTACCAAGGTCTAAGTTAGGCAGTCGTGACTTTCCAGGTCACAGATTTGGGTTGCTGGGCGCCAACATGTCCAGAACAACAACAACTCAGTCAATCTCCAATGATGCCAGTGGTTCCTTAACCTGCAACTAAGACTAACACACACACCGACACACAGCTTTTCCAAGGTTGGATTTGGCCAGGCTCTAACTATAAACAAGAGAGTCGTCTCAAAACATCAAGATAATGTGTTCTTTCTCTCAAGGATAGCTAGACTTTAGTCTAACTGGAAAGTAAGGCTTTAACAAAGAAATGGTCCCTTAATCCATTGGCTTCAATGACCCCTATATGTTTTAACACGTTTATATTTATTTTTTTATTTTTTATTTGGATCCCCATTAGCTTCCACAATGGGGTTGCTAGTCTTCCTGGGGCCCATAAAAGTACTGAAACATATGTACAGTTAAAATGCACAAATATAACATACATAAATATAACATTCATATAACATTACCACATGTACACATTTATCCACATATACACATTCAGACTCATACAGCATTTGACAATATCATTACCTATAAACAGTCACAAATCAACTGATGTAATACTATTAATTGTAATCTGTTTTAGAGTCTTCTTAAAATTACAAATGTTGGATATATGCCTTGTTTTTAAATCCAATTTATTCCAAGCAGATGACAATCTAACTAATACTGTTCTTGCCATACAATTGGACCTTGCAGATGGAACCACTAACACACCTGAGCTCACCTGACGCGTAACATGTCCGTGACAAAACCCACTAAAAAACAATTTATCTACAAAAGATTTTGGATTGGTTTTAAATAGAGCATTGTGCATATAACAGAGAAGACTTATATTAAGTTTGTCCTCCAGCTTTAACCAGCCCAAACAGGTGTGCATTTTATCCACACTAGAGCGAGAAGAGCGTTGAAGCGTTTAGAGAGGGGGGGGGGGGGTATGTCACGATGTGGTTTTGTGTTCTGTCATGTTCTATGGTTCCCTGTCTTGTCTATTAGTTATCCCAGGTGTTTCTGTTTTCCCACGCCCCCTTGTTATCTTGTCTAGCTCGTTTGTCCCTGATTATTTAAGCCCTGTGTTTAGCCTTGTCTGTTTGAGTTCTTGTTGAATGTCTGCACGTTAACGTTGGTTGTTCCTGTATCCTGTTCCTGAGTCCTGTATCCAGTCTAGTTTGTGTAGTTCATAGTCTGTTAAATAAAGCGTGTGCTGCATTTGGATCCTGCCTCATCTCTACATCAACTGCATCGCGTTACACAAGCACTGTTACTGCATTCAGATATCAAATACAGACATTAAAGAATACATGAAAAGAACATTTCAATAATCACACTGGTAACTTCTATAACAAAGTAAAATCTCCAGAGAAGCAATTTAACGCATTACATATTAGAAGGAAAGATATTGAATAATACCTTGATTATAATCACTCATTACATATACATTGAAGCAGCAGTGGATTCCAATCCACCCCCTTAAGTTAGCATTAGTTAATGCTTAACAAACATGAACTAACAATGAGCAGTACATTTGTTACAGTATTTATTAATCGTTAATGTTAGTTAATAAAAATACAGTTGTCCATTATTTCTTCTTGTAACGCTAGGTGAAAATAAGCAAGCATGAGAGAGAATCTAAATGCTAGGAAGTTTAATAAAAACACAAGGAAACAGCGTAACAGAAGGGAAGTAAGCAAACTCATACAACAATGGACAAACCACAAGCACATATATACTGTATATTTATATATATACATATATATATACAGACACACAGCACACACAGTCAAACGTCTAAACCAGATAACAAGGGGGCGTGGTTAAATGGGAAAGCCCTGGGGAACTAAATCAACATGAAAAACTTAAAAGCTTTAATATAAATGTAACAAATTAGCTCTATGAAATATTAAAATCAATAATAACTTGTTATGATTAATTATTAATATTTGGGACAGTTAATTGGATTAACTTGATGTAGCTAAATTAATATTACAATCAATGAATCAGTTCGTCCAACGAACTCTTTTGATTACTCATTTATTCTAAGAAAAGGGTATCTTCCATGGCCACAGAAAAATAATTATTTCTTAAAATGTACAGTGCTTAGAGCATATAACAAGATCAAGATTGTAAAATAGACTTAAACATAACTAAACACAACTAAACTAAACAAACATACATGCATAGATAAAATGGTGAGTGATAAAATGGAACTGGTTGAAATTGAAAAACTTGTCACATCTTGAAATCACCATCGTTTTCTTCTCCGTTGGATGAAAAAGACATGATGAATTTGCATGGTTAGTTCAACTCTGTTCTGGTTGAAAGTTCTCTCTCTCCATGAGCACATGACTGGTTGTGAGTCGAGGCCTGCTTGCCGGCCCTGGGCCGGAGAGGCCACGCAGAGCACCCAGGAGAAGGGAAGAAGTCAGAAGAGTTGATGGTTGGAGTTGCGATGGGCTTCTTCTGCATTGAATGAGAAGTTGTGCCAAACTCCTGATATTGTCCTACTTTCTGCTGTGGTTGAGAGAGTCCTCTCTCTCCTGAATGAGCACATGGCTGAGCACATGCAGATAGTGACCTGCCCGCCCTGGGCCGGAGAGGCCATGCTGGCATCCAAGGAGTGAGGAAGTCGGAAGAGTAGATGGCTGCCAATTCAGTAATGGGAAAAGTTGCAGTTTTCCTCTGAGTTGGATTTGAAAGAAATATAGTCTGACTCTGTTCTGAGAGTCAAGGCCTAGCAGGTTGTGGTCACAGCTTGCAGAGGCTGTGGGCCCGTTTGGGGGTCTGTGCAGAAGAAGTCCAGAAAACAAGATGGTGCTGATCTTGTGATCAGTGATTTTTAAAACGTGAAGATGTCACACCCTCTGGGGGTCTGTGGGCCAATAAGAAGAGTTTCCTTGGGAGGGAAATTTTTACGACCCATTGTTCTCTTGGAGGCATTTGAATATGTAATTTCATTGGGTGTTTAGGAGAAGAATCTTCACAATTCTTATAATACTTTAGTATAGGGTTAGGGTATAGGGTCACAAAGTTAGAAAAATGTAATGTAAATTAACAAATGGGGGACAAAGTTTGGAGTTTATAGGGACCAAACATGCCACACATGATTTTGGTTAATCATAGTTTACAAAGTTTGAAACATTAACCCATTAGAGTTTACAAAGAAAACATAGGCCAAACCACATAAAAGGAAAATTGGGAAAATTAGATACATGTTTATATAATTCTCAAATGGATAATATGCAAATATATATATATATATATATATATATATATATATATATATATATATATATATATATTTTAGAATTCTGTTTAAAATTCTGTTGTTTGTTTTTAAAGCTCTTAACGATCAAGCTCCTCTATATATTAGAGATCTTCTTACTCCATTGTCATCCACTAGATCTTTGAGATCTTCAGACAGAGCTTTTTTATTTATCCCTCGCTCTTGTCTCAAATTTAAGGGAGATAAAGCCTTTGCAGTTGCCGCCCCCCGTCTATGGAACCAATTGCCTTTGGACATCCGCCTTGCACCTTCAACTGCTATTTTTAAATCAAAATTGAAAAGTCATTTTTATTCCTGGGCATTTTAATTTCTCCTGATCCTATTTCTGTCTTTTCTGTTTGGCAGTTTTTTCTGTTTTTGTTTGTTTTTACTTTTTGCAGCACTTTTGGTAGCCCTGCTATAAATATGCTATATAAATAAAATTTACTTACTGTATATATATATATAGGATTAACAGGGTTTATTTCTCCTCCTCAGTTAGAATTAAGAAAGAGTCACCACTCTGTGAACATTCCTTTTGAGGTCATAAAAGTCTTCTGATCAGTCTTACTGTGTCCTGTAACAGGACACCAGGTTCTGCCAGTGTGTTCTCTTCATTTGGGATGTTAGTTTCAGGGGAGTTTGATAGACCTTTTTTGGGAGAGTGAGTTTACTGGATTTTTTGTCTGATTGGTCCAGACGCTACAACGTCCATTGAAGGCAAGTTGCAAAGAACTCAAGTGCAGTTTGTTTAGAAAAACGTGATCAAACATAAAACATAAAAAAAAAAAGCACGGACACGGCGCTTACCAAACAGTGGTTACAGGAAACAATACTTGACAAAGACACATGGCAAACACGAGGGCTTAAATACACAAGACTGGCAAGGGACACCTGTGAACAATGAAACAATGAACCAATGACAACATGACAACACAGAACACATGGCAGGATCACATGACTAGAACAGGGGAACATGAAACAAAACCAAAATGTAACAAAAGCAAAGCACTATACAGGAAATAACAAAGTCCACAAGCGCACAGGCAATTTATGACAGTTCTAGTGCAGTGCATTAGCTAATGTTAACATATACAACTTTTGATTTTAACAATGAATTAGTAAATGTTGAAATTAGCATTAACTAAGATTAATAAATACCTTATTGTCAAGTGTGATCTTTTTTCATAACATGCACTAGTGAATCGACCAGGAACATGCAAAAAGTAAATAATTTTGATATCGTATTTACTTTATTACTTCATATCCTGTGTGTTAAGGATTTGTTAGCAGGATAATAAGATGGTGTCCTTCAGCTGGCATCATTGTGTGCTTAACCTCACCAGAGTGTGATATCTCTTCATACAGTCAACATCTACCGTGTACTGCTGAGTCTCTCCTTCAGTCAAATACTCTCCCAGTTTATGCTGAGATTGTGAATATGCACATCAATCATCTTATAGTTTGAAGTCTATGCTCATCCCAAAGCCAGATCCACTGATTAAAATTAAAGACTGATAAATAAATAAGAAGCTGAAGAGAGTAATCTCCAACGTGCATCAGATGAGTAAACATCTTAAAGAAGAAACTTGGAAACACGTCATCTCACAGATCTTTGAAGGCTTGTAATATTGACATGAAGTCTGTGCAGACAGATTCACTTTGAAGAACTAGTGAGAATTATTTGTTATTAACATATGGAACAACTGTGTATATGGAAAAAAATACAAAAATAGAAATGTATTTAATTACACAAAGAATACAATTTACACTATTCTGTACAATGGCATCTTTTTAGTGACATATTTGGACATTTGCTGTTAGCCAATTTTTTCAGAAAAACAGCAATCAAAACTACTCAGTTACTATCGTAACCTCAGTTCCCTGAGAGTAGGGAACGAGTATTGCGTAGCTATACGCAGTGGGGAAACTTATTTTCCTCGATTTACTGAAGCCTATAATGTAAAACGCATTTTGCAGCTGCACAGCTAGCACAGTGAGCGTCTGGCTCACTCATTGGCTGTGCTGCGGCAACCAAGGGAGCGCGGCCTTAGCCCATAATAGTCCCCGAAAAACGCCATTATAGCAGGTTTAAACGACTGAAGCGACAACTTGCCAGGTTACTATAGTACGGCCGGCTAAAGAGTTTTTTCGAGCACCAGCTGGAAAACCCTGACCACTTCAGGGCATAAAGGCGCCTGGTAGACGGGGCCCTAGCCTCAGTGATAGGGTTTAAGACCTTCTCAGGAAAGTCCCTGGGTACCCCTTTAGGGGCCAGACTTGGAGGACCCATAAGTCGGGTCACGGATGCCATATCGTCCCGTTGGCTTGTGTGAGGAGGTCTTTCCTCAGCGGAACAGGCCAGGGGACTCTGTCCGATAACTGAACCAGCTCTGGAAACCACGGACTGGATTCCCAGAGGGGGGCCACTAGGAGGACTAGGCATCCGCTCTCCCTTATCCGTTTGATGACCTGGGGAATCATTGAAATGGGGGGAAACGCATGAAGGGGGCGGCTGGGCAAGAGATGGGCCAGCGTGTACCTGTTCTTCGAGAAGAACACTGCTCAGTGGGTGTTGGTTCTCGAGGCAAAATGGTCGACTTCGGCCTCGCCGAACACACTCCATATCAGACTGACCGTCTGTGAGTTCAGGGACCACTCGTCTAGGGGAGTGTTGCCCCGTGAGAGCATATCCACACCCAGTTTCTGAATGCCAGTGATATCCGCTGCCTTCAGAGAACTCAGATTGGTATGTGCCCACAAGAGGAGGTCTCTCACCATGGCGTATAGGTTGCTCGACCTGATGCCGCCCTGGAGATTTATGTAGGCCACCATTGACATGTTTTCCGTGCGGACTAAGACGTGGTGACCTTTCAGGATTGACAGAAATGCTTTTAGGGCCAAATAAACTGCTTTCATTTCCAAGTCAAGTCAAGTCATCTTCATTTATATAGTGCTTTTAACAATGTAGATTGTTTCAAAGCAGCTTTACAGAGGTAAACATAATTTAAGGTAACAGAGATTGTTTTGGCTTTATAGCGGCTCTTGAATAATTTTATTATCCAGCCAAAGTCAGCTTGGATGGATTCACTTCCGTTGAAATTATCATTTGTTATTAAATTATGGGCTGCTAAGACAACGCCGTTCTCTCTAAACAGACTTTAAACGCGAACCTGTGATAACCGCAGATAGCGTTTACATGCGCTTTAAGAATTGATTCTCTAGTTATGTGCATTTGAATATACAAAATGTGCGCAGGTTTGTAATTCCCTACAAATCATGCCTAAACAAACTACTTGTCTTGCCTATAAATTTTGATACAGAATTTTATTTAATTTGATCACTTCTGGTTAGGTACGCAAACCGAATTCCCCACAACGCTTTATCTGTAAAGTGGTAAAAGCATCCTCCATAGGGAGAGGCTAGTTGACTTCAGCACTGCATTGTCATCGGGTCCAGGCGCAGGTCCTTCATCAGATCTGGATGCGGCCTGGATCAGGCAGGCTGCGGGAAAACCTTGGGATAAACAAAGACACTAAAATTAGCGTAGATGGCATTCTTCCTATGATGTAACGAGTACATCAGGATTTAAGGGAAGTGTTCCCAGTTCCGGCTGACCTAATCTATGCAGCCTAACATTGAATTATAGAAGTCGATAATGTATTATGTGAATGCTAGGTCAAAGAGATATGTTTTTAATCTAGCTTTGAACTGACAGTGTATCTGCTTCCCGGACAATGTTAGGAGGATTGTTCCAAAGTTTTGGTGCTAAATAGGAAAAGGATCTACCGCCAGCAGTCGATTTGATATTCTAGGTATTATTAACTGGCCGGAATTTTGAGATCGCAATAGACGTGAAGGACTATAATGCATTAAGAGCTCGCTCAAGTACTGCGGAGCTAAACCATTTAGTGCTTTGTAACTAATCAGCAATATTTTAAAATGTATACGATGTTTAATAGGGAGCCAATGCAGTGTTGACAGAACCAGGCTAATATGGTCATACTTCATGGTTCTGGTAAGAACTCGAGCTGCTGCATTTTGAACTAGTTGTAATTTGTTATTAAGCGTGCAGGGCCACCATCCAGTAGAGCATTACAATTATCTAGCCTTGATGTTGAACTAATTGTTCCGCATTTGTCAATGAGAGCTTATGGCGTAATTTAGATATATTTTTAAGATGGAAAAATGTGGTTTTACAGATACTAGACACGTGACTTTCAAATGAAAGATTGGTATCAAAGAGCACACCCAGGTTCCTAACCGACGACGAAGACTTAACAGAGCAGCCATCAAGTGTTAGACAGTATTCTAGGTAATTACGTGTGGAAGTTTTTTGTCCAATAATCAGAATCTCTGTTTTTCCAGAATTTAGTAGTAGGAAATTACTAGTCATCCAATTGTTTATATCAGCTATGCATTCCGTTAATTTTGTGAATTGGTAAGTTTTGTCAGGGCGTGAAGAAATATGCAGATGAGTATCATCGGCATAACAGTGAAAACTAATGCCACGCTTCCTAATGATATCTCCTAAGGGTAGCATGTACAGAGAGAACAGCAGCGGTCCTAGTGTTGAGCCTTGTGGTACGCCATACTGAACTTGTGATTGATAAGACATCTCTTCATTTACTACTACAAATTGATAACGGTCTGATAAGTATGATTTAAACCATTGCTAGTGCAATTCCACTAATGCCAACATAGTTTTCTAGTCTATTTAAAAGAATGTTGTGGTCAATGGTGTCAAATGCAGCACTAAGATCGAGTAACACTAATAGAGATATACAACCACGATCGGATGATAAGAGCAAATCATTTGTAACTCTAATGAGAGCTGTCTCAGTACTATGGTACGGTCTAAATCCTGACTGAAAATCCTCGCAGATATAATTTCTTTTAAGAAAGGAACAAAGTTGTGAGGATACTGCTTTTTCTAATATCTTTGACAAAAACGACAGATTTGAGATCGGCCTGTAATTGACTAATTCTATAGGATCAAGTTGCGTTTTTTTAACAAGCGGCTTAATCATAGCCTGTTTAAAGGTTTTTGGTACGTATCCTAGGATCTATGACATCTGGAAGCATCTCTTTCAGTAGCTTAGTCGTTATAGGGTCTAACATACAAGTTGTTGATTTAGATGAATTAACGAATTTGCAAAATTCTTCCTCTCCTAAAGCAACAAATTAATCAAAATTTTCCTCAGGGAGACTACAATGCATTCCCTGATGCGATGCTGTAGTAGACGGTTGCATAGTTATAATTTTTAGTTAGTTTAGCCACTGTTTCAAACAAATACCTAGGATTATGTTTATTTTCTTCTAATAGGGTTAAAAAATAAGAAGATCTAGCAGCTTTTAAGGCCTCTCTGTAAGCAATCAAGCTCTCCTTCCAAGAAATCCGAAATACCTCTAGTTTTGTTTTCTTCCAGTTGCGCTCCATTTTTCTGGCTGCTCTCTTAAGGGTCCGAGTGTTCTCGTTGTACCACGGCGTTGGACTGTTTTCTTTAATCTTCTTTAAGCGCAACGGAGCAACTGTGTCTAAAGTGCTGGAAAAGAGAGAATTAAAAGTTTCTGTTGCAATATCAAGTTCTTTTAAGCTATCCGGGATGCTGAGATGATGAAACTGATTAGGAAGATTATTGATAAAGCAATCTTTAGTGGCAGAAGTTATAGGTCTAACATATTTATAACACAGAGTCGACTTTGCAGCCTTGGCTAAATGTAATTTACATGAGACTAGATAATGATCTGAGATGTCATCGCTCTGCTGCAGAATTTCAACGGCATCAACATCTATTCCATATAATAGTATTAGATATAGAGTATGATTACGACAATGAGTAGGTCCTGAAACGTGTTGTCTAACTCCAATTGAGTTCATAATGTCTTTAAAAGCCAATTCCAATGCATCTTTTTCATCATCTATGTGTATATGTGGGGACCATGAACCCATGTGTTTTGATTGTGAAACATACTCTTTTTGTGCTTTAAGTGGGGTCGCCATGAAAACGGCGTTTGTTTGTAGAGGCGTGCGCAATGCAACGGGCCTGTTTACAATAATAAAATCTCCAGCCACCTGAGCTGAACAGGGAGCTGTGAGAAGTGTTGTGGGTTTCTTTGAGGGTGGTCTGGCTAGCACGAGACACGAGCCCTCTCTTTTTACCCTCAATGCTAGGAGGTCTTTGGTGGCCCAACATCTAGCATGACGCTGGTTCGCGGGCTCTGGTGCCAGGGTAGTGCGTAACGCTTCGCTGGTCACGACTGCCGGCGGGTATCAGCCGCAGGGCGGGGCTGAGAGACCTGCTTTGCCGGTTTGGTTGGATGAGGCAAAGGCGGGGCGGACTTGGGCCTGCTTGAAGCGGAGCTGATATCCCGCGAACATGACCGGAGAGGGCGTTTGTGAAGGAGAAAGTGAGGCATGCTGGGACGTGGCTGGCATACGCTCGCTAACCTCAATGCTCACAGGCTGCTGCTGGCTGTGGCGTTTCTTCTTCCTCGGCCGAAGTAGAGCCGGGAAAGGAAGAGCGGGGGAAGCGGCGTCGCCGTCTCGTGAGAGAGCTAGCCGTGTCCGCAGCACAGAAATGGGCATGCTCTCACAGACAGAGCAGCCGCCGGCAGAGAGTGCAGTCTCGGCGTGGTCGACTCCCAGGCATGAGATGCAGCTTGTGTGTCCGTCTACCTCGTGCAGATTGCATCCGCACGTGGCACAAGAAGAGCGAGGCATTTGAAACAACGCCTGTGCTCTTAAAATCACAGTAAGCAATAAAAGAAAGGATATGCACCAACGCCGGATAACCACAGGTGAATGGCGGCAGGAGAAAACGACTTCTAAAGTGAAGGCGTAGTCCGCTGAGTGCTGCTCGCTCAGGCTGAAAGGACTTGTTCAACGGCGAAGGCTTGCAAAGTTTCAGAGACGTGATGTTGTCGCTGAAGGAGTGAAATCTGCCATAATGGCGTTTTTCGAGGACTATTATGGGCTAAGGCCGCGCCCCCTTGGCGGGCACACCATTGGATTTGCAGTTGCTGCAGCACAGCCAACGAGTGAGCCAGACACTCACTGTGCTAGCTGTGCAGCTGCAAAATGCGTTTTACATTATAGGCTTCAGTAAATCGAGGAAAAGGAGTTTGCCCACTGCGTATAGCTACGCAATACGAAGTGACCGTTCGAAAGGGAACGCCAATTACACAAAACATATGAAAACAAAATGAGGTTACAAATTATTTTAAGGTGTTCGTGTTACAGTGTAACTGCGCATTTAAGTACTGAGTAATAATAATTAACTACATATACTTGGGGTTAGGATTGGGGTTGGGTTTAGGGTATAGTTGCATGTAATTATGCATAATTTACCGTTTTTATTACAGTAACGTGTTACAAGGACACTGTAAAATAAAGTATTACCCAAAATAGTTATAATACCATCTCCTACAATGTTTTGTATAGATTAAACCTTTATATTGTCATTATGGCACTATTGACATGTCAAAACAAACACAGTTTGCCTTCCACTATACAACACAGGTGACAAGTCTCATGACTGACAAATCAAATTGTAGCTTCAAGGCAACAATTTGGAGATAACACCACCTGCATTCCATATGTTATTCATTTGCAGTTTGATTTGAGCCCCAATAGGCAATAAATATATTTTCAAAAATCCTGTCTTCCTGTATTTTTGCATCATTTTTGTTTAGCCCATGTGAAGACAGATTTTCAATGTTCATGTAAGTTCCAACTGTTCTTTGTTATTCTGCTCTGTTAATTAAACACATTTTAATTATACTGTTTCAAAACAATTCTTTTTAGAACAGCTGCCATGGCCAGTCAGTCAATCGCATAGTGCAGACAGATGAAGACTGGAGAGTTAAACACACGTCAGGCAATAAAGGCAGCACAGAGAAGCCTATTATCTCTCTTCTCTTCACTCTCTCCACAAGCATCTTCAGGACAGCAATGATATCGCCCGCAGCGAATGCTGTCGCATGCTCAAACAGCAGGTCCTTAACTTCCACTAATAACCAAAGTCAAGGGACACACTTTGCTGTTCTTGTCTGGGTTTTCATAAGCGCTATATCTGTGGCTGTGACAAGGGAAGAACGACTCTGCTAATGTGTTTGTAACGGATAAGAATATGAAATATTTACATGTCAGTATTAATTTGATCTTTCCCAGGTTTTAAATGTTTTTTTTCCCTTATCATGAGAGTAAGAAGTAATAAAAAACAAGCAATTGCTGTTTTAATGCATTCATGAGTCCAGACAAGCTGAAGGATCATTCCAGATTGATATTATGTGGATCTTAGTCTGACATACCTGTAGTGAAAAAAGTATCATATTTATACAAAGGTGCTGCACAGTCTGAATGAAGAGAGACTGAACAGTAGTTAGACATATTCAGTTATGCCTTACCAGTGTCACGGTGTGGTGAGTAAGGACGGCAGGCAGAGGCAAAGAGCTCCAACACAAACGATTTAATCTTCAAACAAAACCAGGAACAGGCAGGAATACAGGCAGGATACACATAAACACCTATGCATATACAAACAGTACATATGCATTGACTAAACAAGAACCGACACAGACAGACTGACCAGAGAGAACTAAATACAGATACAAACGAGGTGTTGACAGGTGACACAGATGATTAAGACGAAGAACAGGTGGATGATTGAGGGAGTGAATTCAGGTGTGCAGACAAGGAGGATTCTGGGAAGTGAAGTGCAGACAAGGACAGACAGGTGCAGACGAGGACTGTGACATTACTCCCCCCTCCCGGTAGGCGTGACCTCACGCCGTAGAACAGGGGTGGGAGGGTGGGCATCCTGGAGTCCGTGACAGGAAGGCGGACCAGGTGCAGGAGGACGGACTCCAGGATGGAACAGACGGCCATGGCGGAGCAGGACGTGGGCGCGGCCATGGCGGAGCAGGACGTGGGCGCGGCCATGGCGGAGCAGGACGTGGGCGCGGCCATGGCGGAGCAGGACGTGGGCGCGGCCATGGCGGAGCAGGACGTGGGCGCGGCCATGGCGGAGCAGGACGTGGGCGCGGCCATGGCGGAGCAGGACGTGGGCGCGGCCAGGGCGGAGCAGACGAACCCTCGGGCGGCCACGGCGGTGCGGACCCCTCGGGCGGCCAGGGCGGTGAGGACCCCTCGGGCGGCCAGGGCGGTGAGGACCCCTCGGGCGGCCAGGGCGGTGAGGACCCCTCGGGCGGCCAGGGCGGTGAGGACCCCTCGGGCGGCCACGGCGGTGAGGACCCCTCGGGCGGCCACGGCGGTGAGGACCCCTCGGGCGGCCAGGGCGGTGAGGTCCCCTCGGGCGGCCACGGCGGTGAGGACCCCTCGGGCGGCCACGGCGGTGAGGACCCCTCGGGCGGCCACGGCGGTGAGGACCCCTCGGGCGGCCACGGCGGTGAGGACCCCTCGGGCGGCCACGGCGGTGAGGACCCCTCGGGCGGCCACGGCGGAGCCGGACGAGGCGAAGGCCTATGGCCCCCCCCCAAAAAATACTTGGGGAAATCCACGGGTTCACTTGACTCGGGATTCGGTTCACTTGACTCGGGATTCGGTTCACTTGACTCGGGATTCGGTTCACTTGACTCGGGATTCGGTTCACTTGACTCGGGATTCGGTTCACTTGACTCGGGATTCGGTTCACTTGACTCGGGATTCGGTTCACTTGACTCGGGATTCGGTTCACTTGACTCGGGATTCGGTTCACTTGACTCGGGATTCGGTTCACTTGACTTGGGGTGGCTGACGTGAAGCTCTGTGCTGGACGGGACCAGCGGCGAAGAGGGCTCGGTGCTGGACGGGACCTGCGGCGAAGAGGGCTCGGTGCTGGACGGGACCAGCGGCGAAGAGGGCTCGGTGCTGGACGGGACCAGCGGCGAAGAGGGCTCGGTGCTGGACGGGACCAGCGGCGAAGAGGGCTCGGTGCTGGACGGGACCAGCGGCGAAGAGGGCTCGGTGCTGGACGGGACCAGCGGCGAAGAGGGCTCGGTGCTGGACGGGACCAGCGGCGAAGAGGGCTCGGTGCTGGACGGGACCAGCGGCGAAGAGGATTCGGCTGGACTGGCGCAGCGCCCAATGGTGAACGGAGAACCGTTATGCCACAGCACCCACTCGATGTAAGCCTCGAGATTCCCTCGAGGCCCATCTCCAGGCAGGCGTGCTCTGGTCTCATCATTGAGACCTGCCCGGAAAAACCCACAGAGGCTGGTGTCATCGTAATGGACGTGGGGAACCAAGTCCAAAAACCTCTGTGTGTGGGCCTCGAGGGACTGGTCCTCCTGGGCCAGAAGGAGGATGTCCATTGCTGCCCACTCCATCTTTTTTTTTTGGTCGGTTCTTCTGTCACGGTGTGGTGAGTAAGGACGGCAGGCAGAGGCAAAGAGCTCCAACACAAACGATTTAATCTTCAAACAAAACCAGGAACAGGCAGGAATACAGGCAGGATACACATAAACACCTATGCATATACAAACAGTACATATGCATTGACTAAACAAGAACCGACACAGACAGACTGACCAGAGAGAACTAAATACAGATACAAACGAGGTGTTGACAGGTGACACAGATGATTAAGACGAAGAACAGGTGGATGATTGAGGGAGTGAATTCAGACCAGCTACAAGTCTTTGCAATTGTATTACAGCATGGGGAGAGTGCAGGTCATTTCCATTCATATGGATCTGTATGGGTTAGAGCTGAGCTGTGGGACATGAGTAGAAACGGAAGAGGATACAAATGAAACTTTAATGAACTGATTGATGTACAATAGACGGCTGACTGGATATCTCCCATTTATTTTGTATGATAGAGTGTCCCTTACTGTACATGTCAGCAACTCATTTGAGCTTAAATGAAAGTTTATAAGACTAGGGCATTAGAAAAAGACATAAAATGTTTGGCTTCAGCTGGTTTTGGTCACACAGAATGAATCTGAGAGTGACTTTCCCTGGTGAATATGTATCGTGAGTTATTAGCCAATTAGCCAAGCACTAAAGGCATTAGCATTCAGGAGTTCTCACCCCTGTCAGATTCAAGAGCTCCCTCAGCGTCTCCTCACTGCCACGTCACCCTGCTGGTGTTTTGAGCCTCAACCACAGCCTGAGGCCATCATTACCCATGCCACCCCAAAGAAGCCACTGACAAGCCTGTTCGAAGTGCTGCGAGTTCCGTTCCCCCACAGTGCTCCATGTTGTCATTTCCAGGCCGCTCCATTCTGAAAAGTAAAGGGTTCTTCTCCTTCATCTCCATGAGAACGAGCTGCTGTCAGTCATTACTTTTTCAGTGACCTCATCATTATCCATGGTTTTGATTGTTCAATGAGCCACTCAAAAGGTCAGTTGTTTTGCTTTTGAATGAGTCAGTGTTTTTGAACAAATCAGTTGAGTGAATTATTCAAATAACTGACTCACCGCCACCTGCTGGTTTATCAATCTGCACTGAATCCCCAGATAACATGCGTTGCTCTGGAACGCACAAACACAGAAAACTGGAGTGATACAAACAGTGAAAAGTCTGTATATTTTGGACTATATCAGCACATAGATGTTTCTCATTAATATGATAATCCTTTCAATCCTTTTAGCAAATGTCTTTTTACCAGCTTCATACTTTCATGCTCTCTTTCCCAGTAAACAAACCTGGCACATGGAGCTGATTGCACGTTAAAGCCTACGTCTGATTAGTACATTGTGTCACAGGGAAGGCTTGAACTGTTGTTGGTTGAACAATATATTTAATGTAGGCCTGTATGTTACTCAACAGACAAATCTGTCTGGTGGATCAAACAGGTACAAGGATGCACCGCTTAGAGACTTAAAGCACACAGCTTGTCCCTTCTCGCTGCTTAGAATAAGCATAATTTACATGGAGTAAAAAGAGGTGTGATTTGCATGGAGCAGAAAAACAATTTCACTGCTCAGTACCATTAATGGCACAGCTCATCAGTAAGTGGGTACGGTCTACATTGGCACTCCAAAGTCTGTGAGTGAGATACGCTGAGACACTCTCTTACTCATGCAGGCTTGAAACAAACTCTCCAGTGTGCCTGTGCCAGCAGTTCCTATCCAGTGTGATCAAAGCAGAACCCTACTCTCAATCCCCACGGCCTCTTTAAAAGATTGTGCACAAAGATTAGACAACGGCAAACACACTCCATAAGCAGAGTTGTACGCAAACTTTCCCCCACGCAATAAAAAGCACACACTCAGCCTCCAAGGTAGCCGAACAGATAATTACTTCAAACAATATGACACCCATCAAAATGCATTCACAAACAAAGTAACCTCTTTGCCAAAATTTAACCACATAGCATGGTTATGTTTTGGTGAATGAGTTACTTTATGTTACCCAACATGTGAAGTCACTGCACCACCATATTCCCACACCTTCTAATGAATCGATAGGAAATTATCAGATTTTAATGAGAAAATATTATTAAACGAGTCACCGTTTTCATGTCTGAAGTCTCACTGTACATTCGTACAACTCAAACATTCTAAGCATGTAAATGGTTATATGTTTATGTTTTGTGAGGTATGCACATACAACTTAATTCAACTTAATTCGGCTCACTGAAGTGCCTTGAAACGCACAGCTTTGTTTGATGCGTTGATGTAATTTCCACTGAAACAGGAAGCTAAGGCGGGACAAATTGAATGGCTCCTCCGCCTTTTCAAATAGCCAATAGCATTTAGTTTACCTCACAGACTGCAAGTCGTACTTGACAGCACCATGGAAGCGAATCCGAGCGCTGATGATACGTTGGATTCAATAGTAGAGGTGTGGAGAAATTCTAGCCATTTCATTCTTAATCAACGTACAGTTGGAAAACGGAATAAAACTTGAGCGTTTTAGCAACTGAACATACATCTCCAACCCATATTGCTCCGTCACGTGTAGTGTAGTGTATCACTACCAATGGTAGTGATATCCGGTTTATGAACGAATCGTTCTTTTGAACCGTTCAAAATAGTTTGCGTCTTGAGTCAGCGCTGATCCACAGTTTTCTAAAGTTACTCACTTTCGGACGTCCCTGACATCCACTCTGACTCGAAATAAACCAATATGTTACACCAGTAACCCCGACAGTTCACTGAACTGAGACATGTTGTGCTGAGAGAACTGATGAGCACGAGCAGCTGATACTAAGTATGCGTGTACTACCGAACATACAGTCAGGTACAGCCATGGTCGCTTTAGCCAGATAGCCAGATGGTATGTATAGGGGGCGGGACGCTTCAGATTATAGAGAGCATTTGATTGGACAGAAGATGTGATGAGAAGGATCCATTGGATCCATTTTAGCGGAAGTAAGAGACTGTAAGTTTTGAATGCTTATATCTCCTAAATGTGAATTTTGTCATTGTTTTGGAACACAACAGCTTATTCATAAGATTTTTGGGTGAACTAACCCTTTAATGGCATGTATTATATAACGACTTAAACATTGGTTAAATTACCATTTGATTCAACAATATATACATAACAATTCATTCAAACTTTCATGCTAGTAAAATATCATAGCATTTTCTCTGTCCTGTAGCTTTTTAACCATCCTGTCCTGCAGCTTTTTCTCTTCAGAGAAATAACGCTAACTGCGTATGGACTTATAGACATGAAGCTTTATTTACAAGCTTTACTGTTGCTTCGAGCAAGCTTATTTATAGTTGACTTCGAATTTTAATACAATATATTTTAGTATAATAACAGAGGCTCATATTGTAATGTTTATTGTATATTCAAATCAATTTCTACATAATTACATACATTTGTGTTATAGGTCAATTACAAACTGATAGTAAAGGATAATCCTTACTGAAGTAAGGATAAACGTCCCCCCCTAAACATACCCATCACTGGGATGTATAAGCATATCATACAACAATGTTTGAATGAGAATCGATTTAGCCACCAACTAGCCAAAACATAAAGAAATTGCGATGATTGTGTTGGTCAGTTGCCTGTGTCGGCAGTGTGCAGACACACCCATCTTAACGATTTTTTTTAATATATCACTTATCCTGCCTGACCAATAATTTACATACATATATCCTAAAAATTAATCCTGTGTGACTGATATTATGCAAATCGGGTGATTTTGTGTTTTGCCTCAATCAATGATGCTCTCTGTCAATTGGGAATAGCAATATGGCCGCTCGAACACTTCTGGTGCCTTTACTGTCTGCTGTTAGAATTGAGCAATCCTTTCATATATACAGATCAGTGAGCAAGGCTATTTTTGATTTCCCATTGGGCTATTTTTGTTACAAAGACCTGGAAACCCTGCACGCAGGTTTACCTGCACACCAACACTTCCCAGTGTCACTCACTTCCCTTTAAGCCTTTAGGGGCATTCAGCTACTACTCGACTTGCATATTGCTGTAATGAGACAATCAGTTTCTAATTGAACTATTTGTGTCTCAGCAATTATTTCACCAATTAGTCTACTTCGAAACACTTCCAGCAAATATTCCACGTCTATACCTACATCCCACTTTTAATTAAGATCTTGTTGGGTGCTATCAAGCCTTCTGCACATTAATCTGTCTGCTTTACCATGTTTAACAAGAGTTTGGTGTCAGCATATTAACTTGATTGGATAGGAGGATAACAGCACCAGGACCAAATTTGCTTACCCCTAAAGCAATGTTCTGTTCGTTTCATTTATTTGTTTATTTATTTTAATGAGAGGTAAATTGCACAAATTGTATTTTTTTTTTTGGCAACAATGGGAAGGTCTGTAGGCAGTAGCACTGTAATTTTTCACAACAGACACTTAAATAATAAATCAATAAGAGGCAGTCTTATGTAGTTTGCTTAGTCAGTATGTTCAAATGAGGAGGCAGAGGCATTTCATTTTCTGTCGCTGCATTTCCGCTCAGTCTCTTTTTCCATGTTCCTTTCCAATTGCGTTCTATTGATGGTGGGTAATTGATTTCGACAGCACACTCATCTCTAATTTACAACTCGGTTTTAACATATCAAAAGCTTTAATGGTGCATCTCAAAATCTTCTTTATTACTGCCATACAACAGAAGCTATGTCTTTTTGTGTTTGCCAACCTTGGCCTCCTCGTCGGTGTTGTTGGGTTGTCTTTATCAGAAACAGTCGGGATTGTAGAACTTTGTCATGCTGAAGGAATGAAGTCATTCAGGCGATGAATCATGTGCATCGTTTCATAAGGTAAGAGTCAGAGCCTGCTTGCCAGTTCAGTCTAGTCCCTGATCTCAGGTCAGCGCAAACAGCCCAATAGATCGGTATTGTTTCAGCTTGGTTGCACTGCACTGGCTGGATTACGACAGTAGCTCTTACAAGGTTCACTGGCATTCTCTTGTATTATCTGGCCCTGGGCAATGCGCTCAAACTCACATAGACACACACATTCGCATGTACAAAGAGAAGTAAACAAATGTTGATTTGTGTTCAAAGGCAAACAGGGAAAAACAAAGATATGGCGCACGAACGCTTGACTTCACATATCGAATTTTGCAGGGCTTATGAAGACAATCCTCACGGGCACAAACAATGCACAGTGGTTTACCTCTTACAGACCTGGACACACACACACATATGACTCTCGCTCCTTCCTCGACTCCTTTTCGCTGTCTCATTAGTAAGTACAGTGCCCAATGTGCTAAGTTGGGCTGGCAGGACTGGGTTCTTGTCATGTTATCTCCACATAATCTGTGACTGTAGACATTTGCAGTTCTGCACTGATTAAAGCTGGCCAGCAGAAAACCACTGCAATCCTCTTACGGCTCTCACATTCCAGCAGGCCAAATCAGGCACGCTCCAAGCCCAATGACTCAAACCAATCTCTGCACTTACTGGAAACTCTCTTTTTTTTTTCATTTGCTACTTCTTGCTTTTTTCAGTTAGTGTGAGATACACAAGGCTTTGAGTTTGGCATAGAGAGTAACAGGAGACCTTTGATATCAGGGTGATCACGATATCAGGGTGACACGATGGCAGATCAGTTTATTTATTTAAAAAATAATTAAAAATGCAATTCGCAATACATATAATGACTGCAAATTTACCTCTATATTTAGATAATAATATTATCCAAAGCGTGTTCATGGAACAACTTCCGGTCTTGAATCAACACAATGTTTGGTAACACTTTAGTTTAGGGTCCAATTCTCACTATTAACTAGTTGCTTATTAGCATGCATATTACTAGGATATTGGCTGTTTATTAGTAAGAACATATTAATGCCTTATTACATGACCATATTCTACATCCTTAATCCTACCCAATGCCTAAACTTAACAACTACCTTACTAGCTATTAATAAGCAGTAATTTAGTTACTAATGAGTTTATATAGGCAAAAGTCATATAGTAAATAGTGAGAATTGGACCCTAATCTAAAGTGCGACCTTGTTTTTTTTTTTTTTTTGTGCAAACAAATCACTTGTCACTTTATGAAATTGAGGTTAAACCATGTCACATGGATTACTTTAATTCTTCTGGACCTTGAATGTGTAAATTGCGATGCTACCAGTGGAGGGACAGAAAGTTTTCGGATCTCATAAAAAATATTTTCATTTCTGTTCCGAATATGCACAAAGGTCTAATCGGTTTGGAACGACATGAGGGTGAGTAATTAACAACAGAATTTTCATTTTTGGGACATTTTTCACTTCTCAGACAATTTAATTCCGATTAAACATGTCCAGTCAGTAAAAAACGAGCCCTGACAGACGGCAACAGACTCCAACACTGATCCAACAAAATCAGACAAAGTGTCTGTTGCTTTGTGTAGATATCTGTTTGTGCGGTAATAGCCTTTGCATTACAGACATTGCAGTTTAATGACCACATCTGCAGTCCTCATGCCTCCCAGGACTATGGCATGTTCATTCAGATTTTACAAAATTTTCTTTAAAATAGAGTATCCTGTAAAAGGGATTAAGACGTATTCAAGGCGTATAAAAAAAATAGGGGTTAAACTATTCTTGAAAACTGTATAAATAAAAAAGAAAATAAAAAAGCACAAAATCCAACATGCACACAAAGAGTACATTTCTATGAACTTAGGATGTTCTTTTTTCTTTATTGCGGACACTCCTATTTGTCATCGACCAAGGAAAGTGTTTGGACTGAAAAACTCCCCACAATCAGCCCTTCATCTTCATGGATCAGAATCATCCCAGCACAATCCTGACGGGCACAATAGCAATGCAGTAGGGAATCCAGCACTCATGCCTTACGGCATGTCTCACAGGGTTTATAAACTCCCCGGATCTGCTGCTATTATAACCGGATGAATCATTTCTTCATAAGGATTGTTCATTCAGCTTGGCAGCTGGAAGCCAAAGCCTCAGTTGGAGTGAACTGTTATGAAAAAGATCTCTGAACCCTTCATATAAAACTAACGATGGAATAAACTGCTCACTGCAGCAACCAACATCATTGTAAAATTCAGCAGTTGTGTATTCTTTGATGCTGGCTCTCACTAAGTGTGAAATATTAAGCCTGTGAAGAATAAAGACGTTTTATACACTGAGAGAATTTCGATTCACTGGAGAGGCGAACAGAACAGAGTCTTTTACTGCAGAGGGCCTGCAATTCACAAGCATCTAACAAGTGTGAAGAGTAATAGAGAATCAATGGAATATGGATTGTGAGTAGTGTGTGAGGTACTATGGCAGTATATCGATATGAAGTGCTTCTCTCTCCTTATGGTTACGGATATACTTTTTAAAAGCTCTGCAACATCAAAGGAGGAAAACAAGCCATCAGAAGTAATGTAGACCAACAGTCTGTGAAACAGAGCAAAGCATCAAAATCGGAGGAAAAGATGAAAGTACGAGCAAAATATAAAGGCCATCGTGGTAAACACAAGCAAATTGATGAAAGATATACACAGCATTTTTCCTTTCCATTGTTCTGTGATCTCTTTCGGGGTCCTGGAGAGGGGGTAATTTTGCAGACAATGTCGGAGAGAGTCCACATTGGTTCACTCTTTTTATGGTAAACTGCAAGAATGTCATTAGGTCCAACTAGATAAGTAGTTTTCTTGTCTAGAAAAGCAGTCCAAGTAATCCTGAATTGCACCAACGGGCGAACTCTATGAATTATTATACAACATTATTATGAATAGAAGTAGGCTGATGTCACTTCTTACAGATATTTTTTCTCTCACTCTCCTTTTCCTGTGCATCATTGATAGATTGTATAAGATATAAATACTATAAATAGGTGGCGGGTCCTCCAAAGATGTCAGCCAGTGTGGCTATGAAAACAATGGCGGCAGTCTCGACGCTCTCAAACCCTGAAGGGTTCACCAGGCCTACGTCCTCCTCAGGGGCTACCCAAAAAAAAAAAAAAAAGAAACCAAAACAGACTATACATCTGTTGAATATACGTGATTTGCTACTCTGAACTGTGTTATTCTGAGAAATTGTCATCTACCCTTTGAAAGTTGACACACTTCTTCACAACAATGTCTATTGGTCAGAACGCTGGAGGATGGGAGCCCCCAGGGCAAAGAACATGGCAAACGGCTTTCATTATGATTGGAATCTAGATCTATAAAGTGGGGCTCCAGATGCCTCTCTGTTATTTTCAGGCCCTCTGGCAACAGCTTCCAAAGGCTGGAACATATTCAATTATATTCATAAATGTAAGATCATCACACAGTTGACAAATATAGAACAGATTTGTATTATTTAAATGCAACCTGGGAGAAGAGAAAAAAGACTGCGAGCGAATAAAATTACAGAGAAAATATGCAAATTGTATAGGATTAAGATTAAGAAGATGAGCAGGGGCTGGTGAACGCAGAGCAGAGGGCTTATGATGAGAGAAGGGAGGGCTGATGTAGGAGAAGATCAGAAAGACACGAGGAACGAATGTAGGAGAAAAGAGAGACTTGGAAGAAGGTGAGATTGGATGGGAGCAGGACGCTGAAAGGGAAAAATGAAAATGAACTGAATACAAAGAGCAATGAATAGAGAAAACAAAAAGTGGAGAGAAAACGGGTCTGGGAAAGACAAAGCTTTACAAAACTGCAGGCTGTTGTTTCAGGTTTCAGATGTTGCTATGAGGAAAATAAAATAAAGAAGACAATGATTTCTGTCACGGATACACCTAGCGACACACTCCAACCAGCATCCACTCAGCACACCTGGTCACGCTCATCATCCCCTGAATAATGATTACTCACCACCTGCACTGCATCACGAACTCACCACGCTGCACACAGAATTTAAGCTTCAGGCTACGTCTACATTAATCCGGATACATTTGAAAACGGCGTTTTCGTTTAAAAACGCTCTCCATCCACACTAGCGTTTTCAGGCATTTTCCGATGTTTCAGTGTGGATGAGAAACGTCTCGGGTTGCGTATGTAACCCTTGTTCTCTGAAAAAGGGAACTAGACACTGCGTCGGTTACGACACTAGGGTAACGCCCTTCAGCGTAGCGCGTCTGAATATATGAATGAAACCGAATCCAATCCTATTGGCGTTGCGTGATGACGTAGCGTGTGACGTCATAAGCGGATGTGCACAAAAGCACCCCGGCACACAGAAATGTCAGCTTTTGCTATGAAGCAAGTGCTCCAGGCGGGGTAAGGTGTGGCGAACCGACGCAGTGTCTCGTTCCCTTTCTCAGGGAACAAGGGTTACATACGTAACCCAAGACATTCCCTTTCAAGGGAACTCGAACTGCGTCGGTTATGACACTAGGGGAACGAGGTACCCACTATACCACAACGAACCCCGCTCATCCAAGTGTGAAGCTGTCTTCAGGCACAACCTAGGACGAAAGCACTCGTGCACCGGGTGTAGAGGGAAGGTCCAGACTGTAAAACCTAGTGAATGTGTGCGGAGTGGCCCAGCCAGCCGCCTCACATATGTCATGAATAGGAACGCCTGAAAGGAGGGCTCTAGAGGACGCTATGCCTCTAGTAGAGTAAGCCCTCACGGCCATAGGTGAAGGCAAATTGCGCACCTGATAGGCCAGGGAAATAGTCTGAACAATCCAGTTGCTGATGGTCTGCTTAGAGGCGGGAAGCCCCTTCTTGGATGACCCAAAACACACCAGCAACTGGTCCGACTTCCGCCATGAGGAGGACCTCTGGATATAACACCGCAGTGCTCTGACAGGGCAGAGCAGATGAAGTCTCTCCTCACCCGCCGTCGCATGAGGTGGAGGATGAAATGCCTGCAGAACCATAGGCCGTGCCACATTAGATGGCACCTTGGGCAAATAGCCAGGCCTGGGATGTAAGATGGCATTAATGTTGTCCGGAGCAAACTCCAGGAACCCATTGGATATAGAGAGTGCCTGAAGATCTCCTACCCTCCTCAGAGAAGTAATGGCCAACAAAAAGACCACCTTAAATGAAAGGTTCTTGGATTCAGCCGACTC
This sequence comes from Meda fulgida, assembly GCA_030578275.1. Lineage (NCBI taxonomy): Eukaryota > Metazoa > Chordata > Actinopteri > Cypriniformes > Leuciscidae > Meda > Meda fulgida. The sequence goes on along the minus strand of CM060622.1, from coordinate 22,610,636 downwards.
CAGTGGTTCGAAGGGGGTCTCGGCCAGCCCTTCGAGAACCACTGCCAGGTCCCAAGAGGGAACCCTGGTGCGAGTCGCAGGTCTCATCCTCCAGGCTCCACGGAGGAAACGTACGACCAGTTGATGCCTCCCCAGGGGACCATCACTCAGAGGACCGTGTAAAGCCGCGATGGCAGCCACATAAACCTTGAGTGTGGATGGGGTAAGCCCAGCAGAAAAGCGGTTTTGGAGAAACACCAGTACTGAAGCCACTGGGCAGGGAACTGGGTCCAATTCACGCTCTCTGCACCAAATGGAAAAAACATTCCACTTAAGGCCGTATAACTTCCTCGTGGAGGGAGCTCTGGAAGTGAGTATAGTTTCAACCACTTCTGCTGACAGGCCAGCTTCTAGGTACTGCGCCCCCTCAGGGGCCAGACCCACAGTTTCCACAGCTCGGGCCGAGGGTGGAGAACTGAGCCCCCCGCCTGAGACAACAGGTCCCTTCTCAGAGGGATCTACCACCGCGGGCCTGCCAGAAGCAGGATGATGTCCGAAAACCATACTCGGCCGGCCAAAACGGGGCTACTAATAGTAGGCTGACACCGTCCTGACGGACCCTCTCCAGAACTGCCAGGAGCAGAGCGATCAGGGGAAAGGCATTCAGACGCAGCCTCGGCCACGTCTGTACCATCGCATATAACCCCAATGGGGCTGGATGCGTGAGGGAGAACCACAGTGGACAGTGTGTCGTCTCTCGAGACGCAAACATGTCCACATCCACTGGGCCGAGCCTCTCGCATATCAACTCCACCGCCTCGGGGTGGAGTCTCCCTTCCCCGGGCCTCAGCCCCTGCCTTGACAGTAAGTCTGCTCCCTGGTTCTGGTCCCCGGGGACATACATCGCCCTAAGAGACGACAGTCTCCGCTGGGAACACAGGAGGATCTGATGCGCCAATCTGCACAGAGGGCGCGACCTCAGACCCCCCTGGCGGTTTAAATAAGACACCACTGACATATTGTCGGTTCTCACGAGAACGTGGCGACCCTGGAGGTCTGGCTGAAAACTCCTCAGAGCTCGGAACACCAGCAATATTGAGGCAATTTATGTGCCAAGAGGAATGATGGTCCTGCCAGAGACCTCTCCTAAAGCGGCCGTCCATGACCGCGGCCCAGCCCGTGAAGGAGGCATCTGTCGAAATAATTATTCGGCGACATAACGCTCCCAACTTGGGACCCTGGGACAGAAACCAAGGCTTCTTCCATACTGATAGGGAGCGAAGGCATCTGCGCGTAACCCTTATCATGCGGAACGGATTTCCCCTCGGGGAAAAACCCTTGGCTTTCAACCACCACTGCAAGGCTCTCATGTGCAGCAGACCAGAATGTATCACGCTGGACGCTGCTGCCATGAGACCCAAAACTCTCTGAAAGGGTTTCACTGTGATGGTGTGGCCTAGCTTCACCCTGGTTAGTGTGGTCAATATGGACTCGATACGTGCAGGAGACATTTGTGCCTGCATCGTTGTCGAGTCCCATACCACCCCCAAGAACGTAGTTCGTTGGGCGGGTGTCAACACGCTCTTTTTCGTGTTGAGCCTCAACCCCAAGCGCTGAATATGGCCAAGGACAACATCACGATGCCGAACTGCCAACTCTCGAGACTGGGCCAGGATGAGCCAGTCGTCTATGTAATTCAGCATGCGGATGCCCTGGAGTCTCAGTGGGGCCAGAGCTGCATCCATGCACTTGGTGAATGTGCGAGGGGAGAGTGCTAGGCCAAATGGAAGAACCGATATTGGTATGCTTCGCCCCCGAAAGCAAACCTCAGGTACCTCCTGTGAGATGGAAGGATGGAGATGTGAAAGTATGCGTCCTTTAGATCTATCGTGACAAACCAATCCTCAGATTGGATTTGACTCACGATGATGGGGATAGTGAGCATCTTGAACCTGAACCTCCTCAGAGACCGGTTCAAGTGCCTTAGATCTAGAATTGGGACGAAACCCTCCATCCTTCTTGGGAACTATGAAGTTCCGGCTGTAGAACCCGGACTACCTGACTGGTGGGGGAACACGCTCTATGGCCCCTTTTTCCAGCAGCGAGTGAACTTAATGTTCCAACACCAGACCCTGCTCTGGGTGCACTGAAGTCCAGACCACCCCGTTGAATTTTGGTGGGCGGACCTGGAACTGCAGTCTGTACCCAATCTCTACAGTGCGCAGGACCCATGGAGAAATGTTCGTGAGGTTTTGCCATGCCTCTGCGAAATTCACCAAGGGAACCAGGGGCTGGTGTCCAGTGTTTTGCGCAAGTCCTTGACGGCACCCTGAAGCAGAAGACTGGCAGGGGAAAACCGACAACGACCCACAGTGTGCGAACCCGAACACTGACTGACTGCAAGCCTTTAGGGCAGAGAGACCAGTGTGTGCTCGCTGGCAGCTAGCGGAGCTGGGAGGGGGGGCGGCCCTCTGAGGTCTCATATAAGTTAGGACCTCTTTCCCTTAGCCTTCCTGGACTGAAGGACGGTCCTCAGATCCGTCTTCTCAGGAGGCTGTGGGTACGAGCGACGTCTAGAGTCCCAAGCTCTTTGAGGGGGAGCTCTAGAGGCGACACTAGCCTTTTGTGCCTGACAGTAAGAGGAACTGGAAGCAGGCTGTGGCTGTTCTCTACCGGCCGCCCTCCTGGACCTTGAACGGCGATGGAGATACCGTTTAAAAGCCTCGCCCTGCTTTTTAGCATCTTGGAACCTGTCAACTACAGCATTGACAGCCTCACCAAACAGACCTGAGGCCGAAACAGGTGCATCAAGGAGGAAGGCCCTGTCCTTCTCCTTAATGCCAGACAGGTTGAGCCACAGATGTCTTTCCGTGGTTTCCGTGGACCGACTCATTATGTAAATCTGGGAAGAAAGGGAGAGAATGGCGTGAAGGTTGTGTGCGGATCTAAGCCGTCGCATTGCCTCGGCAGATGTGGGACCTGAACTGCGGGGAGAACGCATTTGGCCATCTTCACTGAATAAAGTCAAACGAGAACGCAGCACTCTTGCTGAGAGAGACTCACAATGAGCGCAAGCAGCCCCCTCGAGAGCTGCTTGAGCGTGCTGCCTTCCCAAACAAGATACACAAAATTTGTGTGTGTCCCCAGCCGTGAGATAGCGTGGGTATGGGAACACACATTTCCTAAACTGTTCACTAGCCATAATGAGTATGCTTCAAAAGACAGGACAAACAACACCAAATATGACTCACAGTTTCAACACAGAGTGCTTGCTGAATAGAAAAAAGCTGACATTTCTGTGTGCCGGCGCACTTTTGCGTACATCCGCTTATGCCGTCACACGCTACGTCATCGCGCAACGCCAATATGATTGGATTCGGTTTCATTCATATATTCAGACGCGCTACGCTGAAGGGCGTTACCCTGGTGTCGTAACCGACGCAGTTCGAGTTCCCTCGAAAGGGAACTTCTAAATTCACCTTACTGCGCATGCGTGAAACCTCACAAAAGCTCACTGAGATGATACAGATGGAAAAATAAATAATAAAGTCATCGCGCAATTCTTCTAACAGGATCATTTTATTTAGCAAAATATCTCACCATTCACTGATAAAGGTCGCACTCAGTCACCATAAGTTTGGTCTAAAACGCAACTGCTGTATTGCCACAGGACAGCAAATGTTTTCTGTCATCTTTGTGATATGAAGAACATAGTTATAAGAAGTAACATTTTAGCAACAGTGTAAAAGTGAATCGCACATAATTAACAGGCACAATACCAGTAAACATGAATATCTATTGGTACAACATGGATAACATGACTAAACTTACGTCATCGTTTTCAAATACCTCCGGCTTCACAGTCCACACTACAACGCGAAAACTGCATTTTTAAATGTCTCTGCTTTGAAGAGCGTATTCCAAAAGCTAAGTTTTCGTTGACTTAAAATGCCGTCTCAGTGTGGACGGAAGGCCAAAACGGAGAGATAAATATACGTTTTCAAACGGAAACGTATTAGGCCCTGTTTACATGAGAACGCTCGCGGGTGAAAACGTAAAAATATTTTATCAGATGTGCCTTTCGTTTACACGGCAACAGCGTTTTGGGGGCTTAAAAACGGCAAAAAGTGAAACCACCCTCCAGAGTGGAAATCTTAAAAAAGCTCCACCGTCGCGTTCCCGTCTAAAGGGTAAAAATGCAGTGCTTCACATTGCCACCTAGCCGCCTGGAGTGCATACTACATCGAATTTCACACACTTTTGCGTCACCATATGCACGCAGATTTCCCCCCATAACGCTCGTCTAAACGCAGAATAAAAAGTGATGACGCGACGCCACTTTTGCGTTTTCTCTTCAGATCGTTTCCGTGTAAACATAGCCTTAGTAAGGACATGGCCTCAGTCTCTCCATTGATCTCTGTCCGGTCTCGTCTATCAACGCGTGTGACTCACCCGGTTCCTCATGTTTCTCTGGTTCCAGGATTCCCGTGTACTCGCAGCAAGTACACTCAATTTTATCATTAACCACTCTCCTGTGTGTATTTCCAAGCAGCCATTGTGTGCGGCGGTGCTTCAGGATTCTCCAGTCTGATTCTCCGAGTTCTTCTGTGCATCTACGGACCTCGTATCTCTTCTCTACATTCAAGTTGGAAGTTTATTCAAGTCAGCTCTCAGTTCGTGTGTCTTCGGATCGGTATTTCTATTCAAGTGTCTACGTATCTGCATTCAAGTTCTAAGGGCTTTCGTGTCAGCCTTCAGCCCTGATTTATCACCAAGTCTACTTCTGAGTTCAAAGTATTCAAGAGACCGTTTCTGTTCCAGTTATTCCCTGTTTCCTGCTTTCAATTCTGTGTGGATCCTTCTATGAGATCGGATATTGCAACAAGTGTATAAATTAAGTCTGTTAACCGTATTCCTTGTGTCCTCATCCTTCTAGTAGTGTGACAGATTTCTTCAACTTGTCCACATTCACAATAATTATCTATTGAGTCTTGATACAATAATACATGGTGTTTCAAACTGAGGTTAAGGGCGATTTATTGAAAAAAGTGCTATACATTTTTTTCCCACTGATTTAAAAATGCTGTAAACATAATGCAAAGTAAATATTAGATGATCTATTTTATTTATTCTGGTTTAGTATAATGACAATATATCAATCTGCCTATATATCTGCCTTTTTTGTTTAGGAAGAGGGTCTCTCACTAGGGGATCCTCAAATTTGGAGGTCCTGGTATCACACAAAAAAAACTAATAAAAAAAATCCAGTTCTGTCATGAAACTAGATGACGCAGGCTGATAGGTCCTTAACCAATCTGCTTGCAACCCATGTTGTCATTACAGTGACCTATCTGCGTCAGTTACATCACTTCACTGCCATTCATAAATCCTTTCCCATGGCCTCATGGGACAGTAAAGTGTCCATCAGATGCAAACTTCAGAATCTCGCTGGAAGTAGTAGGTTATCCGGGTACTTTTGCCAACTCTTTTATGAGTACTGTAAATTCAGACATAGGCCTACATCTTTTGTCACATACTGTTTTTCGCCAACTACTGTATATAGAGAAGACTGCGATTTCTGATGCAGCCATGTGTTCTTTATAGAGCACAGCTGCTACAGCTTTTCATGTATCCTATATTTTACAGCAGCAGCCTGTCTTACATGCTCACAGCAGTATGTTGTGCATGTATTGACAAAGTCCCCAATACTTGCTCTGCAGCAGCAGAAGCAATAACCAATAACAGCAGCAGAGTACGAATCTATTCTGCCAAGGCCAAACGTATTAACATTGTCGTATACATTACCATGCCAAACACTCTGAGAGCTGCCAAGATATAACTGCAATGAATCATTTGTTGTCAAACAGCTGGTGTAAACCTTTATGAAACCCCTTACATAAAATATGTACTGCAGCTCTTTCTGAGTATATTTGTCATCCAGTTTTCGCACTTTACTGTTTCAGCTTCATATTTTATGAAACCATCTGTTTCTCCTATTGTTTGTTTGTGAAGAAATAAATAGCAGTTTTTAAGGCAATGTCTTACTGAAGCTGCTATCTTGTTGGAACAAAGCATCTCATTTAGGCATAAAGTTACATTATGGCAGTGCCTCCAACATATCAGTGTAAAAAATCAGATGAGATGATAACAGTTCAAAGAAGTGTGATGTTGGGGAAACAGAAGAACAGAGTAATAAATGTGCTTGGAGAAAAAAAAATATATTCATCAAGGATTAGTACCACTAACTATCAAGATATATTCTCATTTTTACTAAAGGTGATGTTAGCAGTTTATAATACCTCACGTAATATGTCGCCGCTATTTTACTGATAATATAAAATAGATGTCCAGACAAATCACATCGGTCTCAGTGAAGCTTTATGCTTTGTAAACAAATAAAAAGAATCAGGGAAATGGCCCAGGTTGCAATTGCTTACAGAACCAACTCGAAAAGCCTAAAAACATGCCTATGTTATATTATATGTTATATTCACAACAAAACCTAAAAAAGAAAGAAAGAAATTGTATTGTGTATTTAGTATTTGACAGTATGTGTTTACAACTTTGTTTGCATTGAACACTGTAAAAATAAATCTGTAAAATAATATTTTTTTCTGTTAAACATTACGCAATGAAGTTCAAAATTCAAAGTACAGGTAAAACACCAGTTTAAAAAATAAATATGGAAAATTCTGTCAAATTAATACAGTAGGCTAGGCTTACATTGTGCCCTATCTTTACAGATGTAGAGTGTAACATTCCCAGACTAAAATGCATGTCTGAGCTGTTTTAACTGAAAGAAACTTGCTCTGACAAATCTTAAAATATGCCATTGTTTTGTCTCCATATCCACACCAGTATTTTGGATTTTCTGCTGTAGCCTACATTTAAGAAAGTTACGTAAATAGGCTAATTGAACTAAGGCCTAGTCCTGGTTTACACCATGTCCTTACTACATGTGACGCGCGATAAAAGGTATCTTTTCCGTGAGCTTTTGTTTGTAATCGATTCTATTTTAGAAACGGTTTCTATTTTTCTGCGACGTCGCGGCTGGAACAACAAAAACAAAGTGTGGCAATAATAATCTCAGGTAGGCTACTGTTTACGTGTGTCAGGTTTGTGCAGGTTGCTGAAGACGAGGACACAGGAACTTCAATGTAGTTATTTTATTTACAAACTATAAGCTTCCAGAAATATACAAGAACAAAGGAACTCCAGGAATTCAGTACACACAACCATACATGGACGACCAACAAGGGAAAACATAGGGCTTATATGTACTGGGGCCAACGGGATAATAAAAAAGACAAGTGATGAGAATCTCTAATTAAACAGACAGGGAAAAACTAACAGAACTAAACCAAAATCTTAATTTTAGTAACTCAGTAGCTTATGTAGGCCTAGTTTTAATAATGTTTGAATGGTGTAATATTTTGTGAGTTTGATTATGTAGCATACTTATCCATTTTCTTGCGACTGCCATCAAGATTACTCTCTAGTGCAGCTCAAAGTTTTTCAAGGCTCTGGCGCTGCTATTATGCCGCGAGACTCCTCCCACACACTGTTCCGATTGGCTGACAAATAATTTGTCGCTGGAATCTTATAGATCGCGTCTGGTTAGGGCACGGTGACTGCGTCCCAATTCGCATACTATCCGTCCTAAATAGTATTCGAAAATAGAATTAGTACGTCCCAAATCGTAGTATGTTGAAATGAGTGTTCCAAAGATACCCGGATGGTCTACTATTTCCGGCCAGAATCCGAAGTGCAGATCGATGCACACTCCGGCTGATTTTGCCCACAATCCATCGCGCGTTGGACGGGGATTCGATTAGAACTACAAACACGAGTGAAAAGTGTTAAAAAAAACTACAGACATCCTTACGAAAATTAACCATAGTTTTACTATAGTAAAACTGTAGCTTACCTCTTCTGAAAACAGTTGAGATGCTAACGGATTTTTTCGAAGACACAAAACCATTTCTGTAAATAGAGCGTATTAATTGTAAGAAGGGTGTCAGGGACAAGTGTATCTATTATTAGTGTGATTGTGTCAACTAAACTTACCTGAAAGCAGCGAAAACAACAGCGAGAGACGTTAGTTTTGCTGCGTGTCAGTTGATGACGTTTCCATCTGATCGCGCGCACGCTCCTGTCTTTGAATGCGACTCGAATGTTTACGCGCACGCGCATTAAAACCAGAACACTTCAAAGACACGCAGCATTTAAATAAACATCTAGAATTATAACATTTTAAATCATGATTTTAAAACTCATTGTGTAGTTCTATGACCTATTCACTTCTATATTTTTATACCATCACTTTGCTTTTGCTTTTATTTTTATTATACCTATTTTGTCTCCCATTCCAGTACGAGCAATGCAACTATAGCTCCGGATAGATAAATTTTTCTGTTGCAGTTTTTTTTCTTCTTTTTTTTTTCTTTCTGTGAGTTATAAGTGTTGTCACACTTATAACGGGACAAAAATGTCAAGTGCTGAGAATTCAATAGGCTAAAATTACATTTAATGATAAATAGTTATGAAATTTTGGGTGTATGAAAAATATTAATAGATGACCAGATAAACTCATTAGTAGACAAATTGAGGTCCAGTGTCACAATATATACTCATATATATATAGTGTATATATACACTGTAGTCTTTATTTTGTAGTTGGTTCTGCTGCAAATGCTGTGGTAAAACCATGGTTCATTTGTGCATTTACTATGGTTTTACTACAAAACTATATTAATCATGGTTACTGTAGTAAAAACCATGGTTATTTTCATAGTTATTATGGTTTTACTACAAAAACCATGGTTCATTTTATGGTTACTATGGTTTTACTACAAAAAACATGGTTAAACCAAGGTTATTGTAGTAAAACCATGGTTCGTTTGTAGTTACTATGGTTTTACTGCAAAACTTATAGTTAAACTGGTTTATTTTGTAGTTACTATGGTTTTACTACAAAAACCATAGTTAAACCATGGTTACTACAAAAAAACATGGTTACTACATAAAAACCATGGTTAGTTTTCGTAAGGGATGGAGGGCGCCCGCAAAAATTGTGAACTTTTGTAAAGATACGTTTAGCCATTAACTTAAAATGCATCATTATTCATTACATTCAAATGCAAACACATGAGGAGAGTTTCCGCATGAAAGATCCACGACTGGCAGATGAACGTGCTACTACAGTTCTCTCCGAAAACGGTAGGAAATTAAATTAGATTGAATGGAGGATTTTAACTGTGACAAGATGATTGCCAGGGCAGTTTACGGTGACAGGATGCACGCGACAGATCTGTCTGTTAAAGATGACGAAGTAGTATGTCCCAAAGCTTGCCTACTCTTTTGCTACACTCAAAAGTATGTAGCCTACTTTTTCTTCACAAAAAGAGTACATACTTTTAGGGCGTAGTAGGCGAATTGGGACGCAGCAGGTGTTCATTTAACCCATGTCTGTGAAACCAGGCCTATGTACAATTAAGTATATCTTAAAAAAAAAAGATAAATAGTGAAGAATTTTTAAATCAAGGTAGTATTTTTTGTACTGCTTTTAATTTTTGCTATAACTTTGCATAGATACAGGTTGATTCTCATACTGTATTTCTTATTTTTTCTTCTGATTTTTTTCTGAGAATGTGGTGTTATTTACCTCTTGGTGTTGTTTACCCCGCCACACCAAGGTATTTGTGAAGTTTGTGTGGACAAAGAGCATCTTGTTCACCCCAGGTGAACGTCTTTCCCATGCAGCCTTGAATGAAGAAGCGGTCTGTGGGAATCAAAAAAGAAGAATCTTTGATTTCATGATGTGCACACCTGGGATGGACAGTTTGTGACTGAAATAACATTTTCTTCTTCACTGCAGAAGTCTACCTTCAAACCTGCCGCATTATGGTGACAGCATAGACTACTGTCTTTGCCACATATATCAAACATAATGTAGATGTGGTTGCTCTTTAGTAAGAGTGTATTTCATATTCTAGCTATATTGCTCTCCATGGTAATACATTATTGACTTCAGCATAAGGCTGCACATGACATGTCATGGCCTGGAGGTTGATCAAAGCTTTTTTATTCGATGATCAAGATTTTCAGGCTCAGAAATTGCAGCAGAAGAAACATTTTCTATTTTCAATAAGAATAGTGTTTAATTTAAACATAATTTTGGTATTTTGTTATTCAGGTATAGGGCATGAGGGTTAAGCATTTTCAAAGCAATTGTCTTAAATTTATGTTTGTTTTTGAAGGTCAGGGTGTTGTTTAGCATGATGAATTCTCAATACTTAAAACAGATAAGAATGAAACTGTGGGGAAAAAAGCGGACTTAATAAAAGTGTTTATTCAAAAGGCAATGAAGATAAGACATTGCCAGCCTGTCGTGTCAGGTTACATGTATCGTAGGCTGTTTCTAAATTTGCCTTACTAAAATGCTAAATAACTTATTGTTTGTATTTTATTTTTCTTCTTTTAATTAGTTACTACAGCTTCTAATCAAACAAAAAAATTGCAAAGCAAAGAGCTAATTAACCAAAAGTCAAACAATCTCATGCAAATGAGAATCTAGAATGTTCATTGGACATCATCATAAATGTGTCTTTCAAAATCCAAACGCTCCAGCCTTTCAACGAAGCAGTTTGTTTTTTGTCCTTTATGGTCTCTGTTATTAATGTGCATATTCATGAAATATTCCTTGAACTAGGAACAGGCAATTGAGTCAGTTTACCCTGTGGGCTTGTCTCTGTATTTTGTCTTTTCAGAGGTCTTTCAAGTATTATTGCATTTACGAAACCAGTAAACGCTTTGCAAATGTATCTCTTAAATCTGCAAATGGAAACAATACATTCACACAGCTTGTCTTGGAGCAGGAAAAGTGCACATAATTGCTGAACACACAACTCAAAAATAATTCCAATTAGCAACATTACCTCCAAGGAGAAACTGAGTCCAAATAAATTGTTGTTAATTACACCCATGGAGAACATGTTTTGGTTAAAGACGCTAATTAATTCAAAATTTTGTCCCCATTCCTTTGACTTTAAAGTGTGGTGGAAAAACTCTGAATGAGACAGCGCGCCAGATCCATCAGAAATGCCGTTCATTAAAACATGACAGGGAGTCAGTCTTTCAAGATGGCTACTTAATAAGCCCTGTGTTCACATGCCACCCTAAGCTTGTTTAAAAGTGAGAGTGAGTCTTTGATGAATAAATACCATGATGAAGAAAAGGTCACGTCACAACCAGCCCTGTTGAGTGTCATGATTCTTCTTGCCCTTGTTTTTTCTCACTACTAACCTGTTTGAACTGTTATCACTGCCTCTTTTTTTTTTCTTTCAATGTTCAATCATCTTAGAATAAGGGCGTTTTCGCACCTATAGATCGTACAGGTACTTAATTTGCAGTTTCTTCTTGGTACGGTTCGCTTTCACAAGGCAACCGTTCAAAGCGTACCAAAATGTGTTCACTCAAGTCACATGTGTGTAAAACTGTCCTCTTATTGGTCAGCATTTCCTCTGGGTCATCCATCAAGATGATTGACAAGTTCGCTCCATTAGCTTATTGTGGCTTACTGTCGAGACACACACAAACACTATACGAATGTAACCGTGATTGCCGCTGTTAAATTATATACTACATTCATATTAATACTGCAGCATTCAAACACGCTCTGGATCTCATATCGCTGTCTAGAGGCTGTGTCAAGACTCACGCAAACACTATATGAATGTTATAATGCAGCTAGAGCAGGAATCAAGCTTCATCGGGACGGCATTCTTTTCACAGACTGTGATAAAAGAAACAACATTTATAACACTACATACTTTACTATATGTTTAATTAAAAGCCTGTCATTTTATATATATATATATATATATATTAAAAAAAACTCATCAACCCTGCTTGTAAGGGGAATAAAGTAAACATTGTCCTTGAGCGTTGGAATCCATCTCTCTTTATATTCTTTTATCTTTTGGAAAGTTGTGGACATGCAATAGTGGATTCCGTGTACCATAGAAGTTGACGCATAGTCTATAAAAGCGTTCTAAATCCAGACATGTGAAAAGTGTCCCATCAGACCAATGTTGGTTTTAAAATAAAATTGTATATTTGTATAAAATTGTATTTTATACAAATATTTTACTCTTTTGCGTTTCCGAGCAACACACAGTAGTGGTGTGTCGTTCCTGAATGAAACAGTGTTTTTAAGCGAATCGTGTGAGTGAATCATTCATTGACTCACTCACAAAACCAGACACTTATTAATTCCTGATTCCTGAGTCCGTGTTTTGAACAAATCGGTTGAATTCATGATTCAGTGACTCACTCATAAATGCAGCCATGTCGCCACCTACTGGTGTAACAATGTAAAAATAAATCCCTACCACTAAATACACAGACTGATTGTCTGGAACAAACAGACAAGTGGAGTGATACAAACAATGGAAAATCTCAGTGCTGTTTGGGCTGTATACCAGAACTAACTGTTGTATAATATACAAAACCTCCACCTTACTATGAGGCAGTTAAAGTAAACGGTCAGTAAATTCCAGAACCACTGCCGTCAACAAAACCCACATTTGGCAATGCTCTTAAAAATGTGGCACTGGAATAAATGGCCCTGAGCTCCTTCTGAAAACAGTGTATCATTTTTAGCTGCATAGTATTGATGGGAGATTCTACAATACAAAAACCATATTGATTTCCATTGCCAATTCAAAGACAGAGAGAATAGGGTAGAAAAACGCAGCTATGCACATTCTTTCTCCTGTCTGTAAGGGATGCTACAAAAGAATAGCAGACCAAATTAGTCTTATTAAAAGAGAAAAAGAGAAAGACAGAGAAGCAGAGGTTGTTTCATGAAGGGAGCTTATTTAATTAATGGTGTTTTTGTGAGGTATCAACCATATGCTTTTTCTTCTGCTAGAGATGAGTCTGTGTCGTCCATGCTTGGATAGAACAGACACGAAGGGAGTATTGATATGCTAATATTGCTCCTCATTAGCTGCAATTAATTAGAACTGGCCGACTGGGCACCGCAGTTTTAGTGTGCCGGCCAGCCATGCTGTTTATCTGGAAATAAGAGGCGCTGGACCGTGATGCAAAAAAGACTGACTGAATGACACAGAGGAGATGATGATGTGAAAGAAATTAATACCAAGCACCAGACCTTGATGAGGAGTCACATCATGACACCGTTAAGAAACAAAAAAGGCTCACTCGTTTTGTTAGAAGAGAGAGAGAGAGAAGGACAGAGAAGGTAATTAAGAAAGCAATTGTCTTGACTTTTTATGACAAGTTTAAACTCCAGAAGACAATAAAATTATAACTTCACTATGCCCCTGAAGACCCTTAGAATAGACTGCTGAGTAAACTGCTGGGTGAACTGCCCCTTTAAGACATAATGCATCCGACACATTCTGTTCCTCTTATTTTGTATTTACCAAACAATTGGATCCTTGGCTCTGCAGAGCACAACATAACCATTTACCAACCAAACAAAAGTTGGCAAATTGACAATACAATGTAATTAACCCAAAACAGAACATATTTAGTACCCAACCCAAAGGAAGCAATTTGCACAGACAGAGCAATACAATATTTGTAATTGTTTTATGCCACAGCTAATATTTTGTTGAATTCTTGCATTTCTGCATTCCTGGTTTGCCCTTAATCCACAATTTCATGTCTATCATTATTCATTTTGGTGCATTAATTTTCTGGACACTTATTTTCCGTACACATAAATGTCTGTGAAAAGAGAGCTGCCTGCAGGTGCTTGTGTATCACAGCTGAATCTCTAATAACATTGATCTACTTGCACTGTGTTGTGTGTAGAAATGAATAGAGATAATCCACTTACAGTGCAGTGACCAGTTTTGTTACATTGTTCTCTGGAATACTTGACTTTGATTGGTCAATAACAACATTCCCATGTCAAATATTTATCCACTGCTAAACTGTAGGCCTACTTATTCATAATGGTCATAATTATGAAGTATGTTTATGTCCATTTATTATTTATTTATTTGATAAGCAGCTACTGTGTAATAAGTAAGGAGCATTTTTGGGATTAATGACCAAGTGTACATTATTGCTCAGCCTTTATTCAGAATATTCTACACAATATTCAGATTCTGTATCTTTGTTGAAAAGGATTGTGAGTTTCTCTTATTTCTGATTAGCCATTTCACAAAGGATTCATTGTTCTGGCTGTCGTCTTAAAGGGATAATTCCGTAACAAAACTAGCCCTATGGCCAATCAAAAATAGGCCAAAGTAGACCAATGAACATATCCCAAATAGGCTATTAAAACCCCAAATATGCCACTCTTAAACCTAAAATACACATTATATCGTAGTGATGAATGTTACGATTGGTAGAATATTGAATATTTCAATACAAGCATTTCAGTCAAATAAAATGTATGCAATATGTCAAACCTTTTAACCGTGGGGAGAAAAAAAATCAACTGATAGCAGCCCCTGCGAACTTGGCAGACCTGATGGAGTTCATTGGGGCAGATATGAGAACACATGATAAGCTGAACAACACTACTCATTTAGCTAAACTCAGTGCTTTTAGTTTTCATTTGTTTGCATATTAATTAACATTCTTAACATTTAACACAAACTTGGCATTAACATGTAGAACCAGACAGAGTTCTAGTTTTGTATCTATTATTTCAAACAGTGCATTTTAGAGTCCACGTTTGATCTTATTTCATGTTTTTTCTCTTTTAATACTTTTAAACTTTAAATGGGATTTATTACAATTTCTGAACAGATCTTTGATGATGTTACATTGTTAATTGCAGTGAGGCATGATAATTATGTGCACTTTAAAATGATTGAATTGGGTGCTTTATCTTCACTTTTTAATGTTTAAAAAAAATCTATTTAATAAAAATACTGTTATTTTTTTTTTTTACTTTCTCAAAGAATCCTGACCAGCGCCACAACTGTTTTCAACATTGATGCTAGTGAGAAATGTTCCTTGAGCAGCAATTCAGCATATTAGAATGATTTCTGAAGGATCATGTGACACTGAAGACTGGAGTAATGATGACGCTGAAAATTCAGCTTTGTCATCACAGAAATAAATTTCATTTTAAAATATATTAAAACAGAAAACATTTGTTTTAAATTGCATGATATTTCACATTATTACTGTTTTTAGATTGAATAAATGCAGCCTTGGTAATACATGTCTCAAACTAAAAAATCAAACTGACCCCAGACTTCTGAACGGTAGTATACAGCTATTGAATTTCAATCAGCAGCCTGCAGTGATCCTCAACTTTAAACCGGTGAATACACTCCTCAAAGATAAGTGTCATTTCTATATCACCAAAGTGGGTATGCCAAACCTGCCCTGAACAGATAGTGGATCTGATAGAGGAAGCGCTGAATCATAAAACTGATCTCAGAGCAGTGCATGTGATGATGATGGAGGCTGTCAGAGCAACAAATCCCATGACTTCAGACCCCAAGGGCTTCCTCTGCTGTCTCTCAAGAGAGAGAGAGAGAGAGAGAGAGAGAGAGAGAGAGAGAGAGAGAGAGAGAGAGAGAGAGAGAGAGAGAGAGAGAGAGAGAGAGAGAGAGAGAGTCCAAGAGAGAGAGATGGTTGACCTATGTGTGCTTAACTCTCTCTCTCTCTTTCTCTCTAACTTCTTGCATTTTGGCCATTATTTTCTCTTCTCATTCTTCACATTGTCACACCCCTTTACAACATGCCTTCACATTCTCTCCTCATTGCCGTTTTTTTCACCAGCACAAAAGATTGATAATCGCTTGGCATATTGATGTGGACATTCTTTCAAATGTTCAAATCAAAGGTTTCCCTGCCAATGGTTTCATCTCTGCACAAAATCTATACATTTATACATGTCATCCTGTCATCTCATTTGAGCATGTCAACCCTCAGCATATCCCAATGATAACAGACATCCCTGTAAATGGAATTCACTGTTATCAGACCAAAATTTTCAGTTGCACAAAACTGTCTGAAAGGCTGCAAAAAAACTCTTGTAAAAAGTGTCTGTTTACTTGTAACAGATGGCTGTTCTTTGTAAAGAGCATTGCCATGCAGTTGAAGGCACATACTGAAGAGCTTCACTTCTCTTCTTCTATTAATTCCACCACATCTTTCCTGCACAGCATTCATTTGCTTTCTTATCTTCACAGTCAGAGAGACATCCAGTGTGTGGGTTTTATCAGGAGCACATCTTAACCTCTTATCTAGTTTAATAACTTTGTAATGCCAGCAACGGGGTGAGTCGCTTTAATGGAATAAATAATGCTGCCAAGGGTGCATTGTGATAGAAGAAGTTAAAAACATTCATAGATCTAAGCACTGAAAAAAATTGTTGGATCAAAGGTGTACTGTCTCAAAAATGTAATTTACACGAATCACATATTTATATAGTCAATTGAAAGTAAAAATACTCTTTCAACCAAAGAGATTTGTTTAGTTAGCATTAAATTATAAATTATTATTTGGATTAACTTAATTTTTCAAACTTTTATATATTAAATATCAAAACACATACAAAACAAAATTGCACACAACATGAAATATCACTGATTTTTTGTCTGAAAAAATAAGCCTTTTACACTCTGGAATCAAACATTTAACTGTTTATTTAGTGCAATCTTTCAACAAACTCACAGAAACCAGAATTTCCACTTGTTCTAAAAACATTTGAGGAAGAATTCCTTTGATTTACAAAATTCAATACTGAAACCGAAACCATGCAATACTGCATGACTTAAAAAAAACTGTAATTTTTTTCAATAATAAAACTGTCATTTTGTAAAAAAAAAAAAAAAAAAAAAAAATCCATCAATAAATGTATACATCAATTGCATTTGCTACAGAAAAATTGTCACTCTAACATTTCAGAATGTAATAAATTGATAAATTTGTGCATAAATTTAGGAATGTAACAGAAAACACTGAACAGCCCTTAATATCGTGTTGATAAATCATCCAGTGTAACATCAATTAATTGAAAAAAATTTGAGAGCTGAGAGCTGACTGACTCCTTCATAGGCTGCTAGGTAATTGCATCTGCAATTAAGAACATTGTTAAAATAGTCTACAGTGGCTCAACCTTAAGTTTATCAAGTGACGAGAATACTATTTGTGCGCAAAAAAATAAAAAAAATAAAATAACAACTATTTAACTATCCATTTTCTTCTGTGTGGGCCTCTGATGTGAGTTCATGAGATCGCCAAGACGCATGCGCGAGAACATCATGGCACAAGCAGATGCAACTGAGGACAACTCATGTAAAACCTCAATACCATCAATGACAATGCTGATGTCCAAGGGAGTGCGTAGACCATCACTTTCACGGAGCACAAAAATGGCTATGGTAGCCTGTCCAATTCTCTCTGTGCTTCATCTTTCTGGCCAATCTGAAAGACACACACACACACACACAAAAAAAACAATTCTTACTCAGAGAGCTAATTCATAATTCAACTGCTCTTACCAAAAAGAGACCAAATACTTACCGTTATCTTCTGACTGGACTACAATGTCTCCAAACTGTTGTCATTCAACATCTGTATCTTAAAAAAAGACAAAAATCACCAACTTTCCTAAAGAAAACTAAAATGCATGGATATGCTTTTGCACCTAAGAGCCAAAAGTTTAGCAAGTTTAGTTATTTATAAATAATACTGTGGTGAGCAGGTCGAGGGACATGAGAGAACGGCACGAGGCCGGTGGCGTGATTAATGATGAACTACACCTGTGAGACGCATCGGTCACTGCTCTCTCACGTCCCTCGACCTCCTCCTGCTTGCCACAAATACATTGATTAAATAAATTGGTGCAATTTGAACATTTATCAATAATTATTTTCAAAGTTGCAAGGATGTCATGTCATACAGATTTCATAAAGTAATTTGTGTAACGCATTATGTAAGGTCATTACGTGCATGCCTGTTTAAAACTTTTATGACGTGTTTTCACATTGATTCATGTTTGTTTTTTACTATAACTGATCAGTAACTTTAAAAATCCTGCACACTGAAAGCTTTTCGGAAATATTTTTAAGCCGCGATATATACAATATAACAGGATCTATTCGAAACAGTAAACAGTCACAAAGATTTAATTACTTTTATTAATAACTAAATTTTAATTAATAACTTTGAACTTTTAAATACTACAAATGTATAACGTGTCAATTAATTAGCCTACTTTATCCATAATTTATTGATAAAGTGTAACTTCTCCGATGTCCACTAAAATACAATTATTTGATAAAACACTTGCAATAAGCAGTTAATTGATCCTTACGTGATCATAAATGTATGGTAGTAACAAACTCAGAATCATTTGTAAGATTACACACCATATGTAGTTTTGTGTCCACCACAAGGTTATCCTGCAGCAAAAGAAGATGGTGGCCGATAAGAATTTTCACAAGCCAAACCGATGTTGAACGAAACGCAAACTTGTCATTTGATTTGAAGCATAATAAGGTACTCAGTTACTAATGTAACCTCGGTTTCCTGAGAGTAGGGAATGAGTATTGCATAGCTAATACGCAGTGGGGAAACTCCTTTCCTTGAGAAATATTGAAGCCTATATTTTAAAACACATTGCAGCTGCAAAGCGAACACAGCGTCTAGCTCGCCCACTGGCTGTGCTGCGGCAACTGCACATCCTATGGCGAAGCGCCTCTGATGCGCAAACCAATCAGGTGACTTGGCGCCAGAGCACGTCAGAGCCTGCCAGAATGGGCATGGCTTATTGCTATTAGAAGCCCCTATTTTCACCATAGAACAGGTTAAATCGACTGAAGCGACAAACACTGACAGATTGCAATAGTGCGGCAGGCTACGTAATACTCATCTCATGAGGGCTTTGTTCTGCCCTGGCGCCCGGGCAGCGGGTAGCGCTTAGCTGATCGTGAGTGACGATGGCTGAGGAGGCGGCGTGCTTTTACTCCGGTTCGAGGCAGAGCTGGAGTGCTTGGGCAAGAAGTGTCTCATAGCTTGAGAAGAACTCATGGCACTCGAGCACAACAAGGTTAGCCATGCCTCTGCCGATCGCTTGAGCGGTAGCCTTCGTAGTGTGCAGTGCTAGGTCTGTGGTGCTGCGCAGATCACAAAATGCATCAGGGTTCGGGGCAGACTCATCCAAGGTTTGGAGAAGTTTGGCCTGAAAAACCTGTAACACCGCCATGGTGTGTAGAGCCGATGCAGCCTGACCGGAAGCTGAGAAAGCGTGTCCAGCGAGTGCTGAAGTGTTTCGGCAGGGCTTCGAGGGGTGTATCACTCTAGATCTCCAACCAGCAGCAGTGGGCGGGCAGAGATGAGCAGTGACTGCTTTCTCGAGAGGAGGCAGCTTCTAATGACCTTTTTCCGCTGTGCCGTCAACAGAGGAGAGCGTAGCGGAAGTAGAAGCGCTTGTGCGTGCCGAGTAGGGGGCGCGCCATCACTTCGTGAGTTCATCGTAAACCTCAGGGAAGAAGGGCACTGGCTTGTGACGGGGAGCTTGCTGGCCATCCATCCAGCCGTATCCTAAGAGGCTCTTCGGGCGAGGCCCACTCGAGCCCAAGGTCTGAAACGACTGCGCTGAGGATGCGCAGCATCTCTTCAAGGGAGAGGCTGTCGTCGTGCTCTTCGTCCGATCCGCCAAAGGAGACGAGACCCACCGCTCGAAGGGAGGGGTGCTGGTCTGCCTGAGTGAACAGGACTGGTGAAGGAGACTGTGATGGAGAATTCGAGGCATGCGGGGACGTGGCCGGCATGGGCTCGCTTATTTCCATGTGCCCGGGCTGCCTTCTTCTTCCGCGGCTGAAGTAGTGCGGGGAAAGGAAGAGTAGGGGGAGTGGTGTCGCCATCTTTAAAGAGAGCTAGCCACATCCACAGCGTTGAGATAGGCAGGCTCTCGCAGTGAGAGCAGCCCACGGCAGAGAATGCAGAATCTGTGTGCCTGTCCGCCTCGTGCAGAAGGAATCCGAGGTGCATGAAGAGCGAGGCATTTGTAACAGCGCTCGCGAAATTGCTCTTTTAGAACTGAGTGTCGCAGGGGCAATCACACAATAGCAATGAAAGGATATAGCGTGTTCGCCAGATGGCCACAAGAGAACGGCGACAGAAGAGAGGTGGCCTCTAGGTGAGTGAAGAAGGTGCTGTCCGCTGTATGCAAGGCTTTCTCTAGCTGTATGGCTTGTTTCCACGGCGAAGGCTTCAGAGGAGGCAGAGATGTTAAGGTCGCTGAAGGAGATAAAATCTGTTCTATGGCGAAAATGGGGCTTCTTATAGCCATAAGCCACGCCCATTCTGGCAGGCTCTGACGCCAAGTCAAGTTTGCGCATCAGAGGCGCTTCGCCATAGGATGTGCAGTTGCCGCAGCACAGCCAATGGGCGAGCTAGACGCTCTGCTGTGTTCGCTGTGCAGCTGCAATGCGTTTTAAAAAATAGGCTTCAATATTTCTCGAGGAAAGGAGTTTAGCTATGCAATACGAAGTGACCGTTCTCGAAAGGGAACTTTAGTTACATTGATTGCTAACAGTTTGTTAGCTAACTAGTACTATCGTACAACTCAGTGATGTGACAGAAAATGTGTATAAGATTGAATTAATCAAGGAACCATATAAAATCACTGAGACTACTTAATTTGTCTATTCAAAACATTTAATTTTGATGATATTGACGTTATGTGAACAAATGATGTTTGTGTTATACTTAATGGATTCATGTTGATCCAATATCCATGATTATGTAACCCCTTTAAATTTAGGTAGTTAACAGACTCTTAATTTGAATATTAATTGATTAATTGATTAATTGAATATTAATATTGAATAATATTGTTGTAAAATAATCAGAGTATGTGATTTGATTAACATGTATGTATTTATGTATGACATTCAGTTGTTTAATTTAATGTTTGAGTCATACAATAATAATATGTCAGACATTGCTCTGTTTGTGTTGATTAAGTGGGCATATTCTCCCAGGATTTTCTTTGTAAAAAAAAAACAAGTTAACGAGTTAATATGCAGTTAAAGAAAGAAAAGTGAAAGATCTGAAATTTCATGTGTTTATATCTGTTGTCAGTCCAGATGAAGTGAATGTGAATGCGTGACAAGTTCTCTGCATTATGCAGGTTTTTTTTATTTTTTATTTCCCCTTCTTCTGGTATCATGTTGATGTGTAGCCTACTCCTTGAGTTGACCATGGACGAGTGAACGGCGAGCCAACAGTGCCTAGTTGATGTCACAACGCGTCTTTCTCTGGAGCGAGCTCAGTATCCTGAGCTCCAGTATCCGGTATCCTCAAACATATAAGAGAATACAACACACCATACACTTTGGATATCCTACTTTGAGTGAAACTGAGTTTAAAACTACCCAGGTAGTAAATTCTTTCTCCTGTCACGTGACTACTTATGCTTCTATTTTTTCTACTTCAATATTTATATCCTGGAAGGATCAGACTTTATAACCACACAAGAAAAAGACTTTCTGAACTGTGTTTGGGGAACCATTTATTTTGTCTGTCATGCCAAACAGGCCTGATTGTATTTTATTTATGTTCTATTGATTGCATGTTTGTAAACATTGAACTGGTACCAATACAGTACATTTTCTTATTTAATTTCACAGGTTGTAGTGAAATTCCTGTCTCAAATCCTCCTTACGAACTTAGACATTAACAATGATGTACTGCTACTGTGTCCATTCAACCCGATCAGTTAATTTAGAACCCTACACAAGTGATACAACGTGTTACAATTACATCATGTAGATTCAACACACTTTTTTTCAGTGTGGGAGCAACACAATTTACTTAATGTGATTTCCCTTATTGTACAAACTTAAAAATCATGTTATATCCATGTTTAAATGGCCACTGGGAACAATATACAGGAAGAATAGGTCAGCATAATTGGCCAAATAATAATTCTGACATCATTCGAGTTGTCAAGAATGTTCCTCATAATGCCCCATTTCTGAAACAGGCATAACCAAGAAAAAAATCGAACCTGTGACCACACTTGATGCAATTTATTTGTTCTCATTTAAGACATGAACCTGCAATTATTTTAAATGAATAAAAACCTTGACTGAAATGTCTAGTCAAAGCCTATAGGAATTTTTATTGAAAAAATACCACACCATTGATATACAGTAGAATGATTTGTAGGCATTGAGAAATTAAAAGATACAGATAAAACATTTTTTTTTATTTGAGGAAAATATGATGTAATTGAATATCTAGGTGTAGTCATTTTCAGCAAAGTCAATACTTTAAAAATTGCGTTCTTCCTGTCTTCCACTCTGGACTGTGTAGGTGGTAGGCTACAGAGGCGTGAAGAATCCCCCCCTTGAGTCCTGTGCCAGCTCTCTGTATTTCCTTGATATCTAGTAATTAAGGCCGTTTTCCGTTTATTTGTTCTATATTGTGACTCTTTTCTTCTTTGCTTACCTAATGTTTTCAATAAAAATAATAATAATAATAATTAAAAAAAAAAACTAGAAACGCGTGAGCCAACTTCAAGCATAACAATTACAATGGCGGACTACATTGTGTTTCTGCAAATGTTTCTCCTGGCTTTGCGATCCTATATTGGGGTCAGAAAATATGTTTAGATTTAAACCCGCCCCAGCCCCCGAGGTAAGCATGACGTGGTAAAAGAACGGTTCTAGTGCAGCAAATAGTTGGTGCCGCTTTGGAACCGGTTTTACTGGCCGAGAACCGGTTATTTGGCTGTCAAAACACAAAGAACTGTTTTGCGAGTAGGCACCGGCTCCGAACCAGCTCTCAAAATGCTTTGGTGGAAAAGTGGCATCTGTAGCGTTGGAAAGTCCATTTGAATCGGCTCCTTCGGATGGTTCACGTAAATTAACCAATTAAAGCACCATTCGCGGATTTGAGTCCCTGTGTTTAACTAGTTTAGTCCGAAGTTGGGTGTTTTTGTTGTACTTAGTGTAGGCTACCTGTTCAAGTTTGATAAAGTCATCTTAATTAAATAATCATTTATTTGAAACTCGTCATTGTTTTTGTGCAAGTTTCTCTGGTTGCTGCGGTTTTTCCACAATCCAAACACTAAACTGCCCGTAGGTATGAGCGAGCTAGTTAATGTCTGTGCGTGATAGTTATGTGATGAACTGGTCATCCATCCAGGGTATTTCCCTGCATCCATCTTATTTTGCAACATGGATGTTAGCTATTATCTTTGAATGTGTGAGACTTCGGAATTATTAGCCGCTAAGAAGAAGCGGTGGTGATGTGCCTTTGTTGCAGTCTACCCCACTACTGGGGTAGGTTGTAACAATTAGACAAAAAAGGCAAAAACAGCAGCCACACCATACAAAAGAACAATACAAAACAATGTCTCTCTTTCTGTGACTGACCATAACTCAAATCTGCTTTCTGTTTGACACAGGAGTGTGTGCAAGTTATAGTCTACTACAAACTTCCCTAATGGTATTTATGCTTAATGAACGCTCAACTCCAGTGTACCTGTAAAATTATTTTGTAAAATTATAAAAAAAAACCTTTTCTTTGTTGTATGTAAGGGGATATTTGTAACACTTTTTAAAGAAATGTTACAACCTAGCCCACCCCTGTCAGCTATTGTTAAGATACCGGTAGCTGTTTTAGCATAATGGTTTGAAATTAGCTGGTTAAAAATTCTTCACATATATATATATATATATATATATATATATATATATATATATATATATTTGATTAAATAACTTTATCTGCAGAAGTTTATACCAAACAAAATGTAATTTTGGTTAAAAAAATTATATTCTTACCTCAAAATAAAAATAAAAATCTTTATAAAATCTCCAGCAGACAACCATTTATATGAGATCTGGGATTCGTATGCTCACCATGTGACATATTTTGTCTCATACTGTTTTTCATTTACCATAGGCCTATTATGGAAGGCCTTGTAGGCCTAATTAGTGGTTAGTGGATTAGTGAATTAGTGGTTTGGAGAATGAATGCATCCTGACTGTTGACTTATCAAATGGTGATTCAAACATTGTTAGACAAACTACACTTTAAAATAGCTTCCCCCAGAACCAACAGTTTACTCAAATGAGAAATCAAGATCATATTATTTACTCTCCTGCAGGGTTCAGTAGTCATGGTATCCAGCATGGATATGATGGTGTAAATAGGATGGGAAACTGAATGAGTTCGAACACTTTTTTCTGGTTCTAACTCTCTAATCCCTTTATTGTACCGTTGGATATCATTGTTAAGATTTCTTAAATTAATCGTGGCCTACTTATTTTTAATTAAGGTTGCATTCGTGTGGTTTAAGAACACTCCGGAGAGATGACGAGCTCAGACGTTCTAATTAAGTTGCGGAAGTGTTTTCTATAGATGAAGCGACTTGACTATCATTAAAGATGCACACTTGAGCTCTGAGCAGTCCAGTGTGCAGCTGGGACTGTCTTATACACCTTCAAGGGCTTTCTCAGCAAATAACAGAGCTGAATTGCTAATCTCGGTCTTTCTCTACTGTTGTTGATTATAAGTCGTTATTATAAGGCTGATAAGCAAGATTGGTGCTTAGAGACTGACTTGTGATTTTAATTACAGGGGTTTTGCAAGTTGTTTATTTTCAGTGTGAAAGGCAAGATTAATTTGTTTCAACTTCAAACTCTACACATAATATTGAAAACAATTCGAACAAACTTTCAGTGTCTGGCTGTATTGGAGTCGCAAACACTTTGACGCCACCTGGCGTCTGAAACAAAGCTTCCACACACTACATTTATCAGATTGATCTTTTCTTACCTGCTGTGCACCTTTAAACTGAACTTCAATCATCCCGTTTATTGTGTGTGTGTGTGTGTGTGTGTGTGTGTGTGTGTGTAGACTAGGATATAATCTGTTTTTACATTATCATCACTACCACCATTCCGGAATCACATTTCTGCCTCCTAGTTGGTAAATTATGACATAATAATAGGCTACCACCACTGCAAAAATAAATAAATGTTGGTTTACCTTAAAAAAGGTAAGTAACCTGGTTGCCTTAAAATTTTAATTTCATTGAAATAAAAAAGAGTTAATACAACAAGATTGGGTTAATCAATAGAAACTCAAAATATTGTTATCTGAACCACATAGGCTAAATGATCTAAGTTGATATTACAAAAGAAAAAAAATGTGATAACAAATCATAAAGATTTTCCTTCCCCAGTGTTTTACAGAGAGCTGTTTGAACTGAAAGCAACATGCACTAGGCTATAGGCTATATCAAAACATGTTAGTGCCTTTATTTTGTCTCAAGATTCAGACCATTTTTTGTTCTCTAAGGCACGTTTATAAAAGCTACTTAAATGCCCTAATTGAACTAAGGTCTAATCCTGGCTTAATCTAAGCCTTGCCTGCGAAACCAGGCCACCAGGTCATAATTGGTAGGCTAATGAGAAAAATATTTTATGAGCTAAAACATCGAATGACATTAAAATTTAAATCTGACATATTTGTCAATTGACTTTGTGTCATAATTTTGTCTTTTTTTGTCATCATTTCGAGTTATTTCATAACTAACCTATGACTTTGAATCTCATATAACGTTAATTTCTTCCGAGTTTTCGTCTCATAATTTCGACCTTTTACAATGAAAGATTTTTGTTTGTTTATGTGCTCTTTTTTCTTTTCTTTTTCCTCACAAAAATGTTAACATAATACAAATGAATATTCTTCACGTCACACAGTTTAAGTACAACTTTTATTAATACTGGAATCATCACAGTGTGTTTTGTTACATTAGCTGTGACTAAACTTAACAAAAATTAGAAGGATAAATATATTACAAAAAAGGAAATGGTGTTATCAGCAACAGTGGCAAATTAGCCTTAGGAAAACAGCACAATAAATTAAAGCAGAAGAGGAAGCGAGAAATAAGAAAGACAGAGACGACAGAACCTGTAGCGTTAACGTTACTCAACTTCAGTCAGAGGATGAAGGAGGGGAGGATGGGCTCGGACGAAAAGAACAAAAACAAAACAAATACACACGTCATATATTTTTACATGAAAATGAATTATTACAAAATAGTCATATGACGTTACACCGGCTAAGTGTTGAGTTGTAGAGCCTGTTGTTAGGCATGTGGGTAATGCTACTTGTATGCGAGCGGAAAAGAAAAGACTCTGAACTCATGCTAAAGGCGTAAGACATAAGGCCCAGTTTCCATGACATCCGGTTGCCAAGCATTCCTTTCACGAGCGCGCGGTGGAGATGACAGCGAGCGGAAATCGCAGAATCGTGGCTGAACCGAGCGTGGGAGACGGAGACGGGTGTCTTTCAGGTCATTTCTCCATTTTCCACGAACAGCGGGTGGATAAGGGAGATGGGGGCTCCACGTGTTTCGGTCTAAATGAGCACTTCATCCCTCTGTCACCCGCACCACATTATAATGTAGCCTATTGTCTGTAGCCATTTTAGAGATGTGAAACAACGCAGAAGGAAATGGGACGATAGAGAAAGGCTTCAGTCATCAGTGCAGTAGTGAATGGACTGAGTGAATATCAAAAAGGCATAAAGTTGCTTAAGGCTAACATTATACTTATTGATTGTGCTAACTATATAGGATTTGGTCAATTACTTGATGTAAATATAAAGGATAGCCAATAGACTTATTTTTGGCATTTGCTTGGCTTACCAACAAATTTTATGTGAAGGCAGAACTGAAGACACTTGTTCAGTTTAAAAAATATATATATCCAATGTGCTATAGCCTACTTACTAATGGTTCTCCAGGTAACAGCAAATCCCATCAAAATGATCTGGAAGGAACGCATTTAATTTTTTTAAATTATTTATTTTTAGGTGAGAGTGGGAGATGTTTGGGATAGCTCTTTTTAAGAGCTTCCTTTGTTGTGAGATGTTAGGATTAAAATAAAATATTGCTCTCAAAAATTACATTTACACATCATCAAAGCACATATATTTCTAAAGCACTTCTTCCCTGATAATAACTAAAACAACCAGGGGTATTCAAGGAACAAACAACCCAATCTCATGAGAAAACATGGTTGTTTCAACTGATGTTTGGGTCAAATATGGACAAACCCAACCATTGGGTTTAAAAATTCAAGTTAAATATTTAAACCAACGGTTGGGTTTGATCATATTTGAACAAAATATGGGTTGAAACATCCCAGCATTTTTTAGAGTGAGGGTGGTGATTTCGTTTAAGTTTTGTACAATGTGATTTGTATGGAAAAGTATGATTTTTAGAATAATAAAACATAAGCATGAAGGTCCAAATCTAAACCTAATCGTCAGTGGGGGTTATCGACCGCACTGGGCCCCACTCCAAAATTCGTCAAAACATAAAATAGTTCCGAATTTCCATGGGAGTGTAGGTATTGGACAAATTCTGAATTCTGAGCTTCACAGATATCAGGTGTAAGATAAGAAAATCACAATTTCACAGCTGAATTGTGATTGCTGCCTTATAGTGAGAAAATCACAATAACATTAAGCAGGAGACAAATGAACATGACGCGAGTAATGTTAAACACTAAGAAGAAAAACAAAGAGAAAATTTTGTTTAGAATCACCTGAGAACCAAAATAGTCAATCTGCTGTGTGAGTATGTGGGTATTTAGACGCTTAAGGCTGAGCTCATAAGTGATAGTTTTTCAATCCACCAGTTTCCTCTAGAGGGGCCTTTAACTGTCATCTTGCTTTATGACCTTGAGAGCAGAAACCTGCAGAGACTGACGTTACAATAAAGATACAACAGTAAGTCTGCAATTAGGCTTTTGAGTCTTTCTTCCCTCACTTCTTCTCCGCTTCACTTCCCACCTGTTTCTTTAAGCAATTATTCTCTGCTGGCCTTGTCTTTCTCACGCTTACTCATCTCATTCTTCTTTCTCTTCTCATCTTCTCGTCCACTCTCTAGCTTCCTTCCTGTCGTATTCTCCTGCCTTTACGTGTCTGTGTATTTAATGCTGTGAATTGAACTTCTGAGAGCTGTATGTGATTTGCAGGCCATGAAGCTTCACATGAAATATGTGGATATGTAACAGATATTTTTTTCTCTTCATCCAGCAAACTTCACTATATTGCTGCCAAAGTCAATGCACTTGTCGTTGATTCTTCACCCACCATAGCAAGACAACATTTATGTGGGACATTTGTTTTTAGTGAAGCTACTAGTACTGTTCACCTTCTTTTACAGTATATGCATGTATGTATATGAATATATACAAATTTCTGACCTGCTCTTTCACCGGCTGGCAGTGTGGGCTTTGGATTGCCGTAACCCCGTTCTTTCATTCCAGCCTGCTCTCAATACGGCCTCTGAGTTCCAGAACGGCGCTATTTTCGGCAAGAGATCGGTACACTCGTACATACTTTCACAAAGCAGACATACTTTTTCCTTTTGAACACGCTACAGGCATTCCTAAAACAGAGTGCTCTATACAAAATAAATAATTCAAAAAACAACCCAAAAATCTGATTATGGAGCAAGTGTCTGGCGCAACAGCACTATTTATGACTGCAGGGGTTTTAGGGAGTCTTGGGAGAACAGAAAGTCACTCACAAACAGACACTACATGACTAAAACTATGTTTTGACCTCCTACATATCACTTCCACATCCAGTATCATCACAGAGCATTGTTTTTCTTCACGTCCGGTGAACCGGGGTAACCTGCGACCTTTCGCGTCATAGGTATTTACTCCTATATTATCTATAACAGGCAGTGGAATGCTTTTATCATAAACAACTGGATGAGTTTCTTCCCAGAGTTCATTCTCTCCACCTCCTTTATTCATCCCTTTCTTCCCTCTGCAGAACCAAAGTTCATTCTTATGTCCCAAAAAATGGCAGCCAGGTGTGTGCCTTCATCTTAGCTCATTCTCTCCACTCCTCCTACGGATATATCAGGGGACTGTGGTTTAAGGCTTGACAAGTAAAACAACATTCCTGAAAAACTTTTATTTTAAGAAGCTCAAATTGGAAATTAAATATAATGTATCATCCAATTCCCTTTCAAGATCATTATTCACACTTAACGATAAGGTTCAATTGGTTAACAGTTATAGGTATCATACCAGTGAACACGATTTTTTTCAGGATTATTTAATGAATAGCGAGTTTGAAATAAAAGTATTTATTTGAAATACCAATCTTATGATACATTATGAAGGTCTTTGTCACTTTTGATCAGATTAATGTGTCCTTGTTGAAAAAAGGCTAATTTATACTGCTTGAAATTTTAAAAATGAATTAGAACAAGTAGAATTTAACATTAACCTAGATTTATAATTGCTGTTCATTGCTAGTTCAAGGTAGCTAATGCATTAATGAATAATGTTAAGAAATTGAACCCTACTGTAAAGAACTTCCAAATCTTTCACATCCCATCACTCTCTTTTTCCTATATCCTGACATTGCTACGCACATTTGTCTCCCTAAGTACTAGGGCACGTGACCGCGGCGTCTCACAGCATTCACCACACATAGTGTGGCCACAGTGACAACTAGTGGTCTAAACTACACCTTGAAAGTGCTCTGCATCCTTTCTATTTCTCATTTTCTTTTAAAATAAGCCATAATTAGACTCGACAAGAAGTCTTCGAAAGCTTCTGCTTTCCCGAAGACACCTGAACATCAAAAACGTACAGCTTTATTAAAAGCTGATCTTTGAAACCTTCCCCCATCAAAGGAAAAAAAAGCATTATTGCTCCACATTATCATGGTGGTTTTTAAACCCTAATTCTACAAAAATCCACATACCTGACATATACGTTTCCTACTCATAGGAGATAGGAGGCGATTACTTGCTTGTAAATAAAACGAAACCACGTAAGTGTACAAATAAAAGATTATATCCTGTCCCTCTACGCAACCAAGAGCTGACCTGCAGCAGAGCCCTGCTCACCTCCAGACTGCAGACCAACACACAACAGCAATACCAACCAGACTTTCAGGATGTGATGTCAAATTTACTGGAGGTGAGGGTGGGGTTAGAGAGAGCAAGGATTTTCAAAGAGAACCTGCGTACCCCATGAGCTTCTCCAGCACTGATTCCTGGGGTCCATAGTTTGAGGAGGGCCGTTATATTAGGGGGACCATGCGAAGATCTGGAGCGGACCACAAAAATACCCCAAACATCCTGGCCACTTGTTCTTTCATTAGTTAATTGTCTCACTACAGGTCAACTATCCCGCAGTGATGGGCGTGTTAATAAGACAAACATGCGTTCGGACACGCTAAGAGTTATAGTGGCCTGAGCCTGCTGTTACATATCATTTACTTTTTATCATTACTGTTATTCATTATTTCTATAATGACTTTTAAACATTTAATTTTTTAATCCTCTTTTTCATAGCTCGCTTTCTAAAGAGAGTCATTTTGAAGTTTTTTTTTTTCTGGGTTACTTCGCTCTTATTCTCCCATCTCTCCAGGAGGCATCACAAAATCCGGGGCGCTGAGCGATCGTTGGAGACGGTTTTGCGCAGTCGCACCCCTCGACGAATAGACCTCAGCATGTCCTCACCCTCCGGGGGCACTTCGGGGTCCGGCTCGGCCTCGGGGCCCGGCGGGGGCTGATTCGGAAGCAAGGGGAAGGGGAACTGGCCCTCACCTAAGGCATGAGCGCTGGCCACCAGCTCCCCGATCTTCTCCACCAGACTGTGGCGGTTTGCAGCCAGCAGGTGATCTTCTTCGCCCGGTTGGCCGTACACGCTCATCTCTAAGCCGCCCACGCCCCCTGAACCCCAGGCTGTGTTGGGCAGGCTCAGCCGCTTTGGAGAGGCCTTCACGTACTCCAACGCTCCCGGGGAGGCGTCGTCCGGCACATAGAATACACATTCTTCGCTGCCCACACGGGCGGGAGGGCCTGCGTTCCCGCCGGGTGAGTCAGGCACAGTGGGGGTCTTGACTGGCACGATGGGTGGGCGTATAGGAATAGGGCCAGCATTAGATAGGGTGCGCCTCACCCCAGGCTTCGTAGATGGTGTTCGGCGAATGGTGGCCGTGCCTCCGCCTCCGCCGGGTGGTCCGCCCAGAGCGCCCACTCCGCTGGGCAGGCCTGCTGTGCTGGCGGGACGCTTAGTCTGTATCATGCGCCTGTAGTTCTGGGCGATATTACTGTGGCGAGGAATTGTGGAGGATTTATCGAATTCAGCCTGACCGTCGGCCTCAGTGTCTCCATTCACTGAGTAACCATCATAATCGGAGCCTGACAAAAAAAAAAAAAAAAAAAAAATCCACTTTTCAAATCTCCTAACTTGTTTTTAAATGAATAATGAGTAAATAGCTGTGAGTTACTGAGTAAATGTGGGTGTTTCTGCATTACCCTGTGAGGGGATGGTATCTTCTGAGCAGGAGGGAGTAGTTGTCTGAGTGCTGTATCCACTAGAGTACTGAAGGGAGTCTCGGCTGCTCTTCTGCTGCTCCATGCTGAGGCCTCGTGTCAGAACCATGGCAAGATCACTAGCAGCTGGAGAGACCTCCTCACCATGCTGCACCAGAACACAATATATACATACAGTTACATCAAGCATAGGCTACACACATTTTGTTCAAAGTGTGCATGTGTACTGTATATACCTAGAATTTGAATATTAAACTATGAAAAGTAAAAAAAAAAAAAAAGTAAAAGTAAATATAAAAAAACATTGAATAATATAAATGATTAAAGAATGAAATAAATATTCATTGTGATACATGATGCATTTTACATGAATTACGACTGTCCAACAATTATGGAGCGAACAAACAGATTTTTCAAAGGTTAGAGTACTTGTTTATCAAGGAGAAACCAGTGTCAGTAAAAAGCACGAATGATATGAAATATATTACATGAAGAAGAAAAAAAAGGAAAATAATTGTTAAACAAATTAGTTTTTATTGTGCGCGTTTATTTATTATACATAAACTGCTAACTATGAAGATGCGCTAAAAATGCTTAATGAAATACATCAATAAATCAATTGAGATGCGGTGGAAATGACACTGATGGAAATGTTCATGATGTAGCAAACATTTAGAAAAATGTATTCTGATGAATGGATGTCAATGTTGGACACTGTTAATGAACAAAATAAATAAGCTAGTGAGAGTAAAATGTGTTTTAATACTTTTTTAACCTTTATTACAGTGGTTCTCAAATGTATTGCTTCTAAGAACTCCCATTGTCAATCATATTTGAAGGCTGCTTATTTTCAAACTTGTTCATTTAGTGGCAATGTATTAAAACAAAATAATTCAATTCGGTTTCGGTTTCAAAAACCGAATGTTCTTCAGAGTTTACACTATTTATTTCCTTTTTATTGTGAATTTGAATAACGTTTCTAGTTGTTTGTCATTCCAGGGTTTTTTATTTATTTATGATTTTTTAATCACAAATTGCAATCTCTACCTTATATATTATATTTTAGAGCTCAACATAACTATAAAAAATAATATTCATTATCATTTTTGGGGGGATTTTTGTTTTTATTTTCCATGACTTGTCCAAGTATATGAATCACACTTTTAAAATTCCCTCCAGGTTTAGAAGACCATGAGAACTTGTTAAGGGAACAAATAAATATGACGTCAGTTTACATTTTGATTTTTAACGGTTTTAGCTTTATTTTGATTAATTTAAAAAAAAATAATTGTATGCCACTGCCTAATTAAATTCTCAAGGCCAGAACCATCCATATTTGGAAAAACAGCCCTAAGCAAACAGGTAGATTATGTCTTCGCCAAATAAAAAACACTTGGCATTTTCAAAATTAAAATCTGCATGATGAATGTTTTATATGGTGAAAGTTACCTTGGCAGCTATAGTAGCCGGGGTCATCCTTGGCCTCTGGGGGTCTTCTGAATGCATCCCAGAATACCCCTGTGACTGAGGAGAGGTTTCTGCCTCCCTCAGCCTATCGAGAGGCTCCTTCCTCCTCTGAAGCGTGCTGGCCAACGGCTGCTCACTGGAACCTACCTTGGACCAGTCCTGAGGAAGTACAAGCGGTTAGTTCAAGCAGTGTAAAGCAACAAATGCAACGGTCTCAGGGGCGGGAGAGAAGCCTGGCCCACGATCCAGCAGTTTGAGTGTCCTTTCAACAATGTGCTTTAGAAAAAGCCCAATCTCAGTGTTTGCGTCACTGTTTGAGTTGGATAAACTAACAGGTACCTTCCGTGGCCTGCTCGGTTTAGCAAATCTCGCAGCCAGAGATTTGAAACCAGGATCAAACAGCCAACAGGTGCGTGTTAAAAAGCAAAATGAGGTGATGGATGAGGTTAAGCAGAATGAAACCAAAATGGAGCACTGTCAAAAAAAGTGTTATTCAGGAGGCATGTATTCAACACACAAGAATGCACATAAAAGAAGAGGAAATAAACAAAACTGCAATGAGAAGTGCCAATGAAGACAAACCTTCCAGCAAGGAACCTTGGATGTGGGAGAGGGTGTGTTGGATCCAGGGGAGCGGTTATAGGGTGGGGACGCAGGAAGTATGACAGAGAAAGGCCTGATGGAGCCAGTGTGAGAGAGAGCAGGGCGGAAGGTAGCGAAGGACGAGCCAAACTGCGGAATGGAGAGATAAGATCAAGACCCTCAGAGTAGCAAGAGACCCCCTTTATGGGAGCCTTTGCGTGTGACTTTGCAGATACATGCTGAGAGTGGCAGGGAAGATAAGATCTGATGACAACACAAAGCTGATACCGGCAAGAAAGAAAGTGAAGACCCCCATCTGCCAGTCAGCATCAAAACCCTCATGGGTCACACGGACAAGTACAAAATATCACTGACAGTTTCAGCACATGTATGTCTGATGGACAGAGCGTGCCGTACTTACTGTGGTTGGAGAGCTACACTCACTAACTGACTGGCAGGTCTCAGATGCTTCTGAGGATGCTGAACTTGATGACTTCTGTAAAAGAGACAAAAAGTATATGATCAAAATGTTATGACAAGCATTTTTAAGCAATTTTCTACTTTTTTTAAATAAGTTATACAAGATTCCACTAATATTTTTAAGTCAATTTAATGTAATTTAAGTTGAAATGAACATCCAAGTTGATTGAACTTAAAAATTTAAGGCAGCAACTTTTTTTTTTTTTACAGAGAGGGAACCATTTAGAGGGACTCTGTCAAAGTTTGAATTCTTTGGATATTTTGTGGTATACTGTTTATAATAAATACACACTTCTTAAACAGATAAAATACATTTTAAATTCAAAACAGTTTTTAACCAAAGGACTTGAAGTCATTTGGCTTGTCATATTTAGTGTTGCCATTTTAATTACTATTAGAGAGAAGAGTTTGTGGTCAGTGATTCACTGAATAAATACAAAAGAAATTAATACTTTTATTCATTAATCAATACTTTTATTCATTAGGGTTCAATTGATTGCATTAAATTGAATTGATTACATATATTATTATATCATATGATATTACTATAATATAAATATAAATGTTCTTTGAAACTTTCTTTTCATCAAAGTATCCTAAAAAATGTATTACATTTGCCAGAAAAAAGCAGCAACTAATGAGAAATGTTTTTTGAGCACCAAATCGGCATATTTCTGAAGAATCATGTGACATTGCTGACAATAAAGTAATTAAATTTAATTTAATAAATGTTTTATTTATTAAAATAATAAATTACAATTTAAATAGAAAACTGTTAAATTGCAATATTTTACAATATTACTGTTTTTACTGTTTTAAAAAAAAAAAAAAAAAAATTTAACCTTAAAGACATTTTAAAAATATTTCCGACCTCAAACTTATAAATATTTACAATAATTATTATAACATTTATAATACCTATAATATTTTACTATACTTTTAATGTATTTTAACGACATGCAGAAATTGATTTTTAATGCTTAAATGAAACAACTTTTTTAAGCGCTATAGTGGAGCACAGATCTCTCTCTCTCTCTCTCTCTCTCTCTCTCTCTCTCTCTCTCTCTCTCTCTCTCTCTCTCTCTCTCTCTCTCTCTCTCTCATTTAATGAGTATGTTGCCATCTGCTGGTTGTTTTCATATCTAACACATTGTAGAGGTGTGAGAGTATGTATGGCTTACTTTAACATCCTGGTTAGGGGTTTAAGTAGTAAACCTCTGTAATTAATTCTATTGACCACTTGACTAAAAAGAAACTAAACGATTCAAAGGGTTGTTTATTCCTGTGCTTAAGCTACCATCTAAAAATGAACATTGCCTGGTGTGTTTCTGAATTATCTATGCTAGGTTGACCCACAACATGCTTATTTTTCAGTGTCATGGCCATGTATTGAAAAATTATAAATTTATCCCATGGAGAGTAGCATGTGAGCTCAGAGACAAGTGCATTTCCTTTGCTTTACTCCAAGAAACAAGCTTAAGAAAATAGAAGTACCTTGTCTGTGCACATAATGTAAAGCCTATGTTCCACATACAAAGCTTCACAAGAAAATTTCAAGCTCTTTCTATAACACTTTTTCCCAGAGAATGTAAAAAAAATCTGCCTCACCCACATTCTGAACATTGGTCAAAAACTGTTTGATATACAGCAGTTCATTTTTCTTTCAGTTTCATGAGTCTTGTCCACAAGAGGTCACTGTAATCTTTCTGAGAGGGAATATTGCTGCATGTTTAAAGCTGAGACACAAATGTGTGCTAACAATGTGGTTTCTTCAAGCGATTATGTGGGGCGTCAATTTCAGTTTGTCATTGCCGTGTCAGAGACAAAAGAGTTAGGCTACAATTTGGTGAGCTCACGGTCACGTTCTTTTTTTACATATACAGATGCATTAAATTGATCAAATATGTCAATTAAAGACTTTAAATTAATTTAGATTTAATTTAGGATTTACTCACATATAGGATCATGAATTTAGGATCACGTGACACTGAAGACTAGTAATGATGCTGAAAATTAAGCCTTGCCATCACAGGAATAAATTACATTTTAAAATATATTCAAATAGACAACAGCTATTAAAATTATAGCCATTTTATTACTAATTATATTCGTAATGTAAAATTTTGAATTAAAATGTTGTATTTCTGGTCAAATAAATGCAGTCCTGGTAAGCGTAACAGACTTCTTTCAAAACATCTTACCCCAAACTTTTGATCAGTCGTGTATATGACAAAAACAAACCAAAAAAGGAGAAATAAAATATTTTTGTGCGTCAAGACAAAAGAGTCCGCCATTTTTTTAAACATCTTACTGACCCCAAACAGTAGTGTATATAATAAATAAATATTTACCATCTATTACAACAATAGATATGTTTGCTCTTGTTTTACAAGGGTCAATTTGACTGATACTATATCACCCCTGAGGAAATCAGTTAAAGGTACCTTATAACTTTACATTACCATTTCTTTAAGACAACAGGAAATAACAAAGAAATAAATACCTGGCTGGTTATGTCGGAGGGCATGGGTGACGGGGGTTTGGAGTAGACGTTGGCGTCCTGGGAGATGAAGCCGGAGTCGTGGGAGGAGACGCTGCTGAGGCGGTGTGCAGCGGTTGTTAGCGGTTGGGCCAGGCTGCGGTAGCGACAGGACGAACTGGGTGAGTGAGTCTGAGAGCCACCAGAGGATCGAGAGGCACTACTATGGGCGCTGTTTACACTGCTGCAGGGGCAAGGGAAAATGTGACAGGGCAGAGGACCAGGGTACAAGGGTGGGGTACGGAGGGTCAAATGTGGGCAGGTTATTTGGTGATAAGTGTGAATCACACACACAAGGTCAGAATGAGCATGAGAGGGTTTTACAGGATGACAGGAACAGATGAAGTCAAGCATTTTGTGATTGACGTAAAGAAAAATTACGTGATAATGATAGATGAGAAAAAAGTTTTGAGTGAAAAGGAGATGGAGAAACAAAAGGTCTCGAGCAGGGGTTGATGGGTAAGGATGGAGGTCGGGGGGGGGGGGGGCAGAGGGAGAACATATGTAAGACAAAGTTTGACAGGTGTGACACAGGAGGCCTAGCATGGAGATTGAAGGGTGTGTTCAGATGTGTCGGCGCTTTGCAGCCAACAGACTTGAATCAACCCCCATGACTCCATGCGAGGCGGCACACACAAACAGGTACTAAATGACACTATTACAAAATGAAGCTTTAATTGGCCCTGGAGCCAAAGCAAATCACTAATGGTCTAATCAAAAGCTCTAAAGGGGCTGGTTATATAAAAGTGATCTTGAAATGCTTTCACTTCTTATTGAAGTAATTGTTTCATATTTCGGGTTAAAAACAGTACAGGGATATTAGACATATTCTGCTAATGGGGTTTAAAATGTATTTAACCTGGAATATTAATTGAAAAGAGCACAGCACTGAAGTTACGCTCATCAGACGCACCAATTGCTAGAGAATTAGAAAAGTAATAAAATTGTATTAAACAAGCTACTTTAATCTTATTTTGTTAATTGTAATCACAAGGACTCAATGGATGAATAACATGAATCAATATGCATTCAGCTCTTGCCGTTGAAAGCAAGGCTTTCACAGGAATACTAAATAACATTAATGACTGCAGTGCTCTGTCTCTTGTGACTAATATGCAGTCAGGAGGTTACATGGGATGTCAACATACAGGGAGATTGTGTAGCGCAGCAGCAGTAGCATCAGCAGTCCCCCCTTTCTTATAGTACACAAATGTTTGCATTCAAAATATACACACACTCTTCCACAAAATATAACCCTGTGGGAAAATGAAGTTATTAGCTAGTTTCAATCTAGTCATTTAACTTATGCAAGATGGTCATTGGGATTAGCATCCCCTTAAAGGAATAGTTCACCAAAAATCAAAATTATGTCATCATTTACTCACCCTCATGTCATTCCAAACCTTAAGATTTTTATTTGAAACACAAATGAAGATATTTTTAATTGAACCCTGAGAGATTTCTGTCCAATTGAAGGTATATTCAGCTAAAACATTAACGCTTCAAAAAGTTTATAAAGACATTGTCACGCAAGTATAGTTGAGATTCCGTTTACCATTTGATGTGCTCAATGTATGTACATTGACGTATGTATGAAGCCTAAATTAAAAATAAAAAATGATTCAAAAGTGTTTATTTATTTATTTATAAAACAGCTCAATTAATATGGATTACTTTTATGATGCCTTTATGAACTTTTTGAAACGTCAGTTTTGGTGTAATGGGCTTTCAATGAAGGGACTGAAATTTTAGGTTAAAAACATTTTAATTTGTGTCTTGAATATGAACAAAAATACAGATTAAACCAATATGACGGTGAGTAAACGATGACAGAATTTTCATTGTTAGGTGAACTATCCCTTTAAGATGGTATGACCAGCTGGCATCTGGTTTGTTTGCTGGTCCAAGATGGTCTACCAGCTCAATACCAGCGACCGTGTTTCAAAGCACAGCATAAAGCTTGATTTTCTAGCAGGGTAGTTACACGTATAAGCTTCCATTCAGCAATTTATATTTTGCAGTAAACTGTACTGTTTTTTTTGCAACAAACAGCAATTACAACAAAGAAAAGCCAAGCAACATAGTACACAGCACAAGTAACAAACCTATCCAGGAGAAAAAAAGGCTAATGAGCAGAAATAAAGATTTAACAACACTGTCTCTCTTTATTTCTTCATCACTCTAGCTCTCACCTGCACATGCTGCTTTTCCTGGATCCGGAGCTGCTGGGAGAGGAGGGGGGAGTCTGGTACGACCAAGAGTAATCAGAACCCTTAAGGTCTTTTATTACCTGAAAGATAGTTACAGAGAGACACACAACTGTAATAGGAATGGTCTTACTATGGTTTGTTTCTGTAAAGCACTGCACATGCTACATGATGACTGAAGTGTATAAGGAGTATGTGTACCTGCTCGCTGGCTGGGGGCAGTTTGTGGGGGTCTGTGGTTAACACAGTGAGGTCATCAATAATGGCCTGGAGATGAGTGATCTCTCCCAACATGGCAATCTCTCCATTCTGACAATTACACAAGGGAGAAGAACAAATAGTTCATAGATCAAAAATGTAGTAACCTGTAATTGTTACCTTTACTTGAATAAAACCAGGTAAAGATATTATCATTTTTAGGTCACTTTTTTCAGTGCATAATGCCATTCAAATGACAGATAATAACACATTCTAAGAGCATATTGTTTTTGTGAATATCTGGTTAAGGACAGATTCTTCAGTACCATTGTCATATACAAAATAAAAAATAAAAATTGTATGAAACATTATGCTTTACATTTCAATAGATAAAAATCTTTTCATTTAATGTTTAAATAAGATTTGTAAATAAATGTAATTATACAAAAATAATGTTGTGTTTATGTATGAATTACTTTACAAAAATCAAAAATTTTATTTATTCATTTATTACTTACTTACTTACTAAGTAATTTGTTTTTATATGTCCAGGCAGCATACACTACCATTCAAAAAACTTTCAAAATTCTGCCACGGTTTCCACAAAAATATCAAGCAGGTTTTTTAAACATTATAATAATTTCTTGGGTATCAAATCAGCATATTAGAATGATTTATGAAGGATCATGTGATAGTCAGTGTCACAGAGTAATGATTGAATAAATTAAATTTAAATAAAAAAAATGATAGAATGAACATTTTAAATTGTAAGAATATATCATAATATAACTGTTTTACTGTATTTTTATCAAATAAATGCCTTGCTGAGCATAAGAGACTTTCAAAAATATTAAAACATCTTACCAACCCAAACCTTTTGAACGTTGATGTACATAGGAACACCTGTTAAATGCTTTTAAATGATACCTGCTTTGTTAAAATTTTACTGCATTCACAATAAAAAAAGTAAACTGCATTAACTTAGTTATATTTCCTTCTGTCTTTTGCTTTAATAAATGTCCTCCATATATAGTTATTTCCTCAAAACAAAGTCAACTGAGGATGAAATTAAATGTGCTCTCAAATCTAAAATCTCATGTTCTCTTAACTATTTCCCCGCCGGCGTTTTAAAAAAAAGTTGTCAGCTACCGCCAGTGTGTTTTATCATTTTCACAAAAAATTCAGGGCCCCCAGGATATTTAATATATGTATATATTTAATATTTATATTAAATATGAATATCTGACCATGCAATAAATCAAAAGAAAGAACAGAGCCTAAGCTTAAAAAACAAAACAAAACAAAACAGGTTCTGTCAGGACCACTATCGTCAAACAGAACAGAACCAACATGAATGTATTGCAGATATCATTAATTCAAGATTTTTAAAGTACAACATAATTCGAGAATTTACCACTACAGGCTGCAGGAAGCCAATGAAGGTACAGAAGCGTCCTCTCTCCTCCACTAGAGCTCGCCGCACCGCCTGCTTCTCTGTCTCCTCCATCAGCAGGTACATGTCATTCACATCCTGCATGGCACTGTCCAGCTGAGGCTGAAGGTCCCCCCGGCCTAAAGGGGGTGACAGAGAGCATAACAGAAAAGAAGGGAAGGAAGACAGGGATAGGGATGAAACAAGGTGGAGAATGGACAGAATGAAAAATAGCCAAAGTATCAGACAAAACAGAAGGTCAAATGGAAAAATAAGAAGATTGTAAAGAACAATCAGAAGAAAAAAAAGTGACACAAGAGGGAATACAGCATTAGAACATGAGGATCATTCTCTCTTCCAGCCTCCAACAATACAGACGTAATGTGAACACAGAACAAAGCGAACTACTCCGACTAGCACCTACACAACAGATGGAGACAAACGCCTCTGAACTCTGCGATAGAACATCTTCTACTCTTAATGAAACACACTGAACCTCCCAGAGGAAGTTAAAAGGTTAACTCATGCAGACTAGATTGCTAGAGATGGTCGTGACCTTTGCTGAGGAAGCAAAGTCAGTTAGACGCAGAAGAACTGCTTCCAGGAACACAAGCAGCATGCATGCTGGGACGGCATCAGCAAAATCATGCACTAAGCAAACCCTCAGCTGTTATAATGGGAGAAATCACTTGTAAGTTGTCAAGCCAAAATGTCACGTGGGGGTTAAATCCGACAACCACAGAGCTGTCTGCAGACGTGTTGGGGTCTTTTTCGAGTTGAGGCCGGGTTAAAGGGCCATGCAGAGAAACGAGTGAGAAGAATCTAAGTGAGCCACAGCTTTGCGTGGAAAAACATACTTACCCTGTAGCTCTATAGAGGGAGAGTAGATGAAAGAGAGAGAGAACACAACGTGGGGGGGAATCCAAGAGAGGGAAAAGAACAGAGAGAAAGAGATAAAGAGAAAGAGAGGAGGGAGAGCACTGTGTTAGGGTTAGTATTAGGAAGCAATTCAGCTCATTTCACGGCCAAATTGCCAACAGAAAAGCCAACCACCACAGCCAAATTAATCAAAAACCAGCCAAAAATGTACGATTTAATGTGCAATGGATCCAAAAGAAAATCAAATAGGTAGTCTGGTCTTAGAGGGAATGAGATGCCGGACTTGTACCAAAAGAATAAAAAGGGAGCTTTTCCTTTAACACCGGACTCTTCCTAGTAACACACAGGATTGTCATCCTATCTTCAAAAGCAGAAATTATTGGCTGCTGGGATATGAACACGAACTGCTTAGCAAATGAGGTGAGAGTTGCACTTCTGCACTTCAGCCGCCAGAGGGGGTTGCTTACGTTACAGAGGATTGTTTGTCTGATATAAAGGGATCAGTAATTTCACCAAGCGCATTCGCATTGTGCACTCTATGCAGTCTATGCGGCTTTAACAACAGCTCAGAGATTCATGTGTCCATCACCGACCATTAGAGCCACTAAAAACACAGTGAACGCTGATGGCATCCAATCAGCTGGTTGTTCTGAACATCAAATAAAACAGCCAGTTTTGACCTTGAGGAAATGTCCTTGAGTTATTCCCAACACATTTCTACTTTCTAATAGTGCAAAGTTACGTAATATTGATCTGATCCATCAGGTTCACTGACATTAAAACACTGGTATGCCAGTGTGTAGTTGGTGGGTGCTGCTACTATCTATGACAATATTTCACAGAATAAATTTACCAATTTTTTTTTTGTCATGCTGAAAATGTCTTAGTGAAAAGAAGGTGTGTTACCTTTCCTGGCTTTTTTCTGTAATTTCATGGTGTCCGAAGATTTTTTCTTTATTTCATGACGAGACCGTTTGTACTCTGTGAAAATGGAAGTGTGTGAAAATGTTTGTGTTGTTTACATTTTAAGAACTGACATAGTGTGCATATGGACAAAAAAAGTGCTTAGTCACCTTTGGCATGGTCCTTGTCCAGTTGATTGGCTGTCTTCTTCCAGTCTTCAATGCGGTCCTGTAGAGGAGTGATCAGGCTCTCCATCAAAGCACTGAGAGCAATGGAGAGAAAATCATGTTTTCAACCATTCATAGCTGACTCAGAGGTTCTCATTCAGTTACAGAGGGATATAAACATTCACAAGGAAATATCATCAAACCAGTGATGGGTTCTGATCATGCTAAATAAAAGCTTTGATTTACAGTGTGGCTTAGAGTTTGAGGCTACCATTCTTTAGACTGTCAGAGGGAATTGTCTGCAGATGTCCACTAATGAAGTGTGAAAAGTGTATTTGTGTTCTCTTGCCAAGCCAGTGTCATCAGACTGAGAGTGAGTCTGCGATTATAGTGTGAAAAACAAAACAAAATAAAACAGACATGAAATATTGATTGATTTACTGATTTGGGTTGTAATTAATGTTAGAAAAAATGACCATGTAATGCCACAATAAACCAATCCAGTATTCCAGGTGACTTGTCATAATGCTGCATAATAGACAACACTGTTCAGTTTCATATATGATTTCCATTTGAAATGTATAGGTATTACTTTTGGCCCTTGTTCGTGCTCTAGTATGTTCTTATGTTGTGTAGAATCATATAAGTATATTTGTGTTGTATATAGACTTCAGAACTATAACACGCAGGAATTAACAAGAGGAGTGCGGTCATACTTAGTAAAATGGCGTAGTTTCGCCTCAATGCTGCGATGCCTCATACACATGCGGGTCAGCGCTGATCCGATATCCCTGGTGGCACCTACAGGATGCACAAGTGAAAGAAAACCAGTCAGAACAACACTGAAATTATAACACTGAAATTACTGCACCTCTATACGCTGCACTTTAATCACTGGCATTTTAACTTAAAGATATTAAAATACTTAATTTATGACAACTCTTAGAATAGTTTTAGAATGTAATCGAATATGGCAATGTTGATGTATTTGGTATCGGTGGACTAGATTTGCTACGCTGCTGCAGAGCAAGTATGGCCTTGCTAGAGTTAATAGATACACAGACACGCTGCTGCCATTGTTATATGTAAGATATATGCTGCTGCTGCTGCTCCATAAATAGACATACATAAATCCCATAGCAGATCTAGGCAGGTGGAGCTGGGGGAGGTGGAGGGTTTCAGAGTAACTCTAGACTAGCAGTCTCATTGGCTGCAGGGATCAGCAGAGGCCAATCAGCTTGTGGCATGCGGTAATGATGTGATTGCTTGTGGACTGTATTTATTAGACCTATAAGTCTGCGCCCTCTAGAGCTTCATGACTGAATTAGATATTTCTCATTAACGTGGACCAGTAATGTATGCTAACTGAAGTCCAAATAGAGTGGTTTAATTGATCAGATTCCCCATAGTGTCTGTGTAACCTGTAGCCTCAATTAGGCTATTTTTAGTAGCAGGTTGTAAAAAAAAAAAAAAAAAAAAAACCTTTGGAAAATCCTGACCCCAGTGTTTATAAGAGGCAGTGTGCTTTCTTCCAAAGAAGGTTGCCAGGACAGCTATAATTTTCCTGAAGTATTTAAGATGTCAAACTGAATTGTTGAACTGAGAAGTCTGTAGGTTGCCTGGAACCACAACAGCCCTTTAGATTTAACTGTACCATGACCTTCAAAATAGGATACAATTTTTTTTATTTACAATATAAAAACTCTGTATTTCATATGACTCTCACAATACAAACAAAAGAAAGAAGACACTTTTGAA
This sequence comes from Meda fulgida, assembly GCA_030578275.1. NCBI lineage: Eukaryota > Metazoa > Chordata > Actinopteri > Cypriniformes > Leuciscidae > Meda > Meda fulgida. Next base: position 22,566,688 of record CM060622.1, on the reverse strand, counting down.
GATGAAATGTTAAAATTTGACTTGCAATCTAACTCACAGTCATGTCATGTCATCATATCAATAAACATTAAAGGTAGCCTTTATTTCTCTGTTACCGGGGTGGCTGCGGCAAATGATTTACCTGACTACTCTCCAAATGAGTATTTTCAGCTTATTCTCAGGGTGATGAAAACCTACATTCCAGCATTAAATCCTGGTCTGTGCTGACCTCAGATCTCCAGTAGCAGAGGAATGAGATTCAGCCAGATTAGAGAAGTTGAGTAATCTAGGCTTTACAGGGTTAATCTAGGCCTGTCAAACAGGCACAAACCCTAACAAATCAACCATGGCCCTCAAAAGGTAAAAACTATGCCTTAAACATTGGGTTGAAGAGCAATCTATTTTTTACCATTTATGGAAAATTATATATACCTATTTATACCGTGCTGGTATTTATTTCAGCCCATATTTATGTTAAATAAATCACCAACCTTAATTTTAAGTAATTTTATTACTTTAATTGCTCATATCTCAAGAGCCTAATTTGGTTCTCATTTATATTTCTTAAGTATCGAACACTGTCTCAGAAGTTTCTCCTACAATTTGAGGAGAGATACAGTAAAGACATAAATGAGGCTTGAATTGAATTTTTGACAATTGAAAGTTTAGAGATATAAAATAAATACCATAGCTCAGATTGTTTGGTTACTATTTGTTAATATTGAAATGTCAGACTTTTGTACTTTGTATCTTGACAAATATGAGACTAATTTGAGACATTGATGATATCTTTTGACAGATTTTTTTAACAAGTAGAACAAGTTCCTGGATCAACACCTTTATTGATCCTGGAACAACATTCCAATCAACCAATCAGATGTAAGGATATGTTATCAGTTAATGTCAAGTTTAGGCTTACAACAAGGATTAGGGGTTCCATTCTTTTTCTTAAAATCAGCCGGGAAATTATCGGTGAATATGTTATGAGCAGGGTTATGTTTAGAGGTAGGGATAGGGTTAAGACTGTTTTTGGAAAGGAATGTTGTTCCATGATCAACACAAGATGTTGATCATGGAACACGTCTTGCTTGGCAAAATCGCAGCGACCTTGCTTTGACATGGCTTTGACTTGTATTGCCATTATCTATGATCTATTGCTGACAATCTATTGCAATTTTGCTAGAGCAGTAAGGTGTTCACGAACACAGATTTTCTGCATGGCTGCTCTGAGCGCATTGAGTTAAACATGCATGTGTGCCGATACACACACAAACTCACACAGGGCACACATGCGTACAAACAGTGTTTCTTCAATGAGAGCCTCCAGTAAGCAACGAGAGAAGCTCCATTCATAATTAACACATTCCTGCCTCATGTCTCCTGTTCTACCCAGCAACCATTCATTAATCCATCCCACAAACACACAGCAGAGTGAGATGATACAGTGTCTAATGTCAAAGTGCCACCATATCTTAAGACAGTGAGTAAACATTACGAAAGACAAAAACCGGGAACAAGTAAGTGTGAGAACGGAAGGAGCACGTTAGAACTTCTTTAGTGTTTGTGTCTGTTTGCAGCAGCAACATGAGATGTTTTTCTGTTGTTTTTTTACCTTCCGCTACATCCACAAAAAAAGCTAAAAAAAATATGAAGATGAATCATTTGCAATATTTTTTTAGCTTTTTTTTTTGTGATCAAAAAAGTTTTTTAACTGATCAGTCTTCCAGTGAAAACGTCAAAATTCTTGGTGATGCATACCTAACTTCTCCAATCATTTAGTTTGCTTGAACTCTGCACCAATCATCTGCGAGCTCAGATTAAAATCTGCCTCCATCCTATCAACAACCGATGGATAGAACTAAGTCCCTGCTCTAAATTTTTCCTTTTCTATAATAACTTGGATGTATGTCAAAATATGGAAGATAAGATTTTATGCTACTTCCGTTTCATCGCTAATTTAACGTAAAGGGAGACAGCAAACATCTGGCTAACAATACAAGTTCTCCCGGCGCATGCTCAGTTTTCTCAATGAGTGTCTCTTGCAAATCTTTCAAAGAATATATCAGACTGAAATGTGATGGCCACTTGAGAATGTCCGGGTCAGCGTGTGCTCTGAAGCAGTGTACTGTTGTTATCGCAGTAATCTGTACAGAGTGGCAGTATTCACACAGCGCTGTCGTCTCCATCTGTTACAGCAGCCTGTGTTTACTGTTAGCCTCATCGCTAAGACCCACACTGCCACACTAGCCCCCACATATTGATTTTTCTCATGGCATTCAGTCACCACAATGTGAAAACGACCATCCTGGGGAAAGATGAGTGGAAAGCGTTGACAAACTGGTGGACTGTTGTAAAAGAGTGGATAAATTCATTATCTTCCTCTTTCAGTGCCATAACATTGCCATACCAAGTCTAATATTCACAATATAATAATCACAAAGACATTGTCAATACAATGAATAAATCAATATAAATGTAATGTCTAATAACAAATCAAGGCTTGCATAAAATATGGGCACAATAAAGGTCATCTGCAGATACAGTATTAATTTATAGGCATCTGTCGATATTGGATATTCACTAGTGTTCAAAAGTTTGGGGTCAGTAAGACTTTCAAAAAAAAAACTTTTATTATTGACGGATGAATTTAACTGATCAACAGTGACAGTAAAGACATTTATAATGTTACAAAACACACTGTTCTTTTAAACTTTCATCAAAGAGTCCTGAAAAAACATGTATTGTGTTTTCCCAAAAATATTAAGCAGCACGACTATTTTCAACACTGATAATAATTAGATTTCTTGAGCAGCAAAGATTTCAGAATGATGTCAGAAGGATCATGTGACACTGAAGGCTGGAGTAATGGTGCTGAAAATTCAGCTTTACCATCACAGGCTCTATGGCTTCCCCTCCACCAGCTCGGTGTGAGGTTGAGTCCCCAGCTGCACCTCAGGCCTCCAGGCCCAAGTCTCCACCACGGCCTGTCAGCCCATCAGCTCTGCGTTCCCTCTTCTCCACTATGGCCCTTCTGCCCTGGGACTCTTCCGGGCTCCCTCGTACCTCCGGATCAACCTCAGACAGTCGTCGCTCAGCTTTCCCCACGGACGTCCAGGTTACCGGCTGGACTGGTAACGTAATCTTCGTAATCTTCTCTCGCTTCATCGTCGCCTGGTCAGCCGAGTCCCTGTCTCCACCTCAGTCCCGCAAGCCAAGAGCTCCGCCTTGGGCTTCCGACCCATGTATGTCGCCCTGGTCCGTCAGCCTCTCTGCCCTGTAAGATGCTCCACACACCCTGGTTTCGTCTCTGTCGTGTCAGTCCGAGGGTTCAACCAAGCCCTTCAGGCAAAGCTCCACCCTGGCTCCATCATGGTGTCTTTCTCCACCGACTCCTCCGAGGCCTCTTCCATCACCAGCTCTTCGCCCACCTCCTTCCAAAGTTGGTTGTGGTGCGGGAGGAGAGGAAGGGGTGACCACTGTCACAGTGGTTTGTTTCTATGGTTACGTGTGATTTTCACCTGTCAGACATTTGGCTTGTCTTATGTTTAAACTCTGTGTTTTGTTCAGTCCCGTGTCTGTTATTGTCTTATGTAAAGTATTGTGTTAGTCATGTGTTCATCATGCAAGTCTTTCTAGAGAATTCCTATCCATGTTGCTTGTCTAGAAAAGTTATGGTGTAGAAAAGAGACTTCTTTCAAAAGCATAACAAAACCTTACCCACCCCAACAGTTTGAACGTTATGCATTATGGTCCAGTATTGAATAGTTATTTGTGCATGCTTATTTCTACAATTTTGTCTTCATTTAAAGCTCACCTTATCTTCAAAACAATAATATTTTAACACTATTCAATATAAACTTTAGCCAATCTCAAACTGAAAAAATAATTTTAATTATTAATTATTTTTTAAACTTATTTTATCAGTTCACAATTTTAATATGGGACATTAATTGGTTATTGGCCATAACATGGAAAATACTTATAGACTTACTAAAAATTATGGCTGCTACCAATTCCGATGCATCCCTACATCATACTGGTGACACAGTATAACACTTATTGCCCATTAAATCACTCTTCCGGCTGTGCGCTCCATATGCATAAAAAGTTATTCACGCCAGAATATTTGCTCACTCACCAACACCTGATAATAACTGTGTGTGTGTGTGTGTTTCTGTGTCAGCGTGTACTGTATGATCATCTTCCATCATTTTACATCTGAGACAAAAATGGATGAGATCTGCCTGTTAGGAATTCCTTCTGTGGCTTCCGAACTTAATTGAATAGAGTAACTGGATAAAGAGGGCCATTTACTTGGCTGACGACCAGCAGAAAGGCATACAGAGCAGAGCACTTACACGAGAGAGAGAGAGAGAGAGAGAGAGAGAGAGAGAGAGAGAGAGAGAGAGAGAGAGAGAGAGAGAGAGAGAGAGAGAGAGAGAGAGAGAGAGAGAGAGAGAGAGAGAGAGTGAGAGAGAGAGAGAGAGAGAGAGAGAGAGAGAGAGAGAGAGAGAGAGAGAGAGAGAGAGAGAGAGAGAGAGAGAGAGAGAGAGAGAGAGAGAGAGAGAGAGAGAGAGAGAGAGAGAGAGAGAGTGAGTGCCGGGTCTATAATGTTGAGTAGGGTTTTCAGAAACAGCTGATGTACAGGTGCATTTACTCAACGCTATCATCGTTAATCTTGACTTGCCATCTTAACCAATAAAGAAAAAAAAATAGCATAAAAATGAACACAGAACAGTGATGAATGTGCATATATATATATATATATATATATATATATATATATATATATATATATATATATATATGCACATTCACATCACATATTGTGATGATTGTTTTCACTCTCTCTATGGGCAGTTGCGGAGCTTCTACTGTCCAGTCTCTCTGCTTTTTCCAGGGCAACAGATGGTGGGTGAGACATGTAGAGCAGTGCAGGTCTCAGGACAGACAGGCCAGTGAGTGGTCCAAAAATCATTTAGTCTGTGCAGAATGACGGGACAGATGCTGCTATGACAGGGCACTGGGCTGCTCTCCAGGAATTACATATTGCTATAGAAGCCTTCTTTTAAATTATGTTCAAATTATTTGATGTTTTGAAAGTTTTGTCCATTTCGGCATGTCCACTAGATATAATATAATATATAATAATGACATGATGATGTAAAAAAAAATGTTTTAACAAAAGAGCCAACACTCTCTCATGGCAATTTGCAAGTATTTTACATTTTAGCGAATTTGTATGAATTCATAGGATCTCATTTGTATGTTTTCGTACAAATGAGGTTTCGTATCTGATTCCTGAGGGTTCGGTTCAGGGTGGACCTTCATGCTTCATGATGTTTTCATACAAATTCATTCAAATTGGCCACCAATTCTCCAAAAAGTAAAATAGTTAAATTTTCTAATGAGATCAGGTTATAAGAGCCAAATGAAATCACTAGAATCAACTTAAATATTAATATTCTGGCTGATACAAATAAAATAAACTGATAAATATTTTCATGTTATGGCCAATAAACGATAAATGCATGACACTATACAGTAAAAAAAAGTATGATACACTTCTATACTATTTTGTCTACATAAATGAAAAATAAAACACTAAAAACTAAAAAAAAAATTTTAAATAGGCTACTACAAGTGAATGTTTGCTTCGCAACATAATAATGTACAGTATAAAAAAATCATATAATGAAATACCATCACTGTACTACAGTATCTATGGACTATGGAAATCTCAGAATATGCATTAAAAGTAAATTGATCACATCATTCTCCACCCCGTTCTCTCCCTCTCTCCCACCTGTCAATGTTCTCACTACTCACCCAACCCCACACCACCCCTTTCCTAGAAATAATTCAGACATCCCTTTTTTCTCCGTCACGAGAGCTGATGATATGTGGCGCATGTTGCCTCATGACTCCCTGTTGAGCTGCTGAACATGAAAGACTGTCAGAGAGACTTCAGCCTGCAGGGCCTCAAACCCCCACACAGACCAGCCCTCACCTCTCCAGAACATTCCTGCTCACATTTCACCAGACCTAACCTTTATAGCACAATATTTTTTTCTGCTAATAATTAGTAATAACACACATGCTTTAATATGTATCTAAATCAAACCAACAGATAGTTACACACAGGGATTCTGACAGACATCAAACTAGCTATATCATAATGATCATGAACAGGACACGAACAGAACAATTCCAGTACTTCGAAGGGTAACAATTGGCCTTTATTTTACATTAGTATTATTATTAGACCCTCAAATCCATTTAATCATTCAGCGAGGGAGAACTGAGCTTATAAATCACATCAAGCTCATTTTTCATGGACTATCAGTTAACCTCAATGAGGCAATGGTGCTAATATCATTTCCACTTGATGCACATAAGTCATACGAAAGTGTTTCCTTTGCCTTACTCCTATGGCTTTATGCCCTTCATGCTTTGCCATAGCAACAGGAGACATGAAATCTGCTCAAGGATTTTTGCCTGCCAATTTTCTTCTCTCTGCACCATCCATATAATGCAGACATGCTCTCACACAAACACACAAAGTTTCAATGTTATGCAACTGCATGAATACTAATACTTTATGTATTCAACTCATTCATATATGGGAAAATACTAAAGGGGCTTTTTTATAGTAATTTACACTGAGCACAGACAATGATCGGCTGGTTATCATTTGCAGATTATAAGTGATGCTTTGATTATGGAAGACATAAGCACAGTATACACAGTATGAGTTAATGTAGAGACACCAGTAAGGACTCAAATACAGGCCACATTAAGAACTACAGATTATGAAGAACTGGGTCCCAAGGGTCAAATGGAGTATAGTGGGGGCTTCTTTGTTTGTTTGTTTACAGTATTCGCTAATGTTTTTATTTTATATTTTGTATTTTTAGGGGAAATAAATTATATGTATGGTACTAAATTAGATTTACGAAATAGTTATGATCCATTTATAATCTGTTAACCACTTTTTGAAATAAAATATCCAACCTAAACTGCATCCAGGGTAAATCTTGAATGCATTGTAGCACATACTTAAGTGTGGTCTCATTTTAAATAAGATTATTGCTGTGAAAAAAAGTTTTTAAAAAAGTACATTTTAAATTGTATATGAAATATGAAGTTGAGCTCCAAATTTGTGTTTGATATCTAAAAAATTAGCTTTCAAAAAATAAAGATTTTGTTTGGGAGCAGAACCAAACATTTCCACTAGATGAAATTCGCTTCCCATTTGTTTCCAATGTGGTCATATTTGACCGCTAACAGTACAAGTGTAACCATTTTTTTCAGGACCCTTTACCTTTTTGAATCATGTCTATAATTTGTGTGTGTGTGTGTGTGTTACCAAGTTTTGTACTATTCTGATGAAGTAAAAAAAATCAGTCAGGATAATATAACATAACTGACATGTAGAGATTGTATGCCTTTGATGATGTCTCTGTGCAGGTCATTCCATAGATTAGAGAATGGGGTACAGGGCTGAAATTTACACACTATGCTAATAAAATGTCAAACAAATTTCATATTAAAGACACTCATTAATTTGTTGTATCCCATAACCCAGGCAAATTCATTTCCTTAGGCAGTACTGCCAAAATCAGTCTGAGGACAAAAGATTCATTTCAGTCGATCCAGTGTTGGTGGTGTTAACATTATTGCGGGACATCCAAGTGAGACTGAAGACAGGATAAAACACTGAAGCATGTTAAAATGACCATCATTTTCATTTTGTTTTCTTGTAGAAAAAAAAAAGAATCTTGATATCCTTAAAGTAAGACAATTTAATATAAGAAAGCAAAATTATTGAAGATAATAATTCTTATGTTTGTTAAATGTTTCTTGGTTTATTATTTCTTACCCCAGTTGTTTTAAAGTCGAAATGGAATGGTAATTCTCTATCTATTGTCTAAATTTATGTTATTGATCCAATTCCAAACAATTCATCAATGCATAATATCTCATTTTTGTAAAAAAAAAAAAAAATACAAATAAAATGTAGACCATGTAATTTTGAATTAAAATACCATAACTCGATCTTCCGGTGACATGCTGAACAATCATTTAGTCTGCTTAAACCCCAAACCTTTCTTACACTCAACCATTCAGATTTGTAACAATCAACAACCGATGGATAGAACTAAATGCTCAGAACAAGAAAAGCTATGTAGGTATTGTCTCCACATCACCAAATAGTCTTATACATTATAAGGAGGTTATTCTAAAGAGGCATGGATACACTATACAATTAAACAACAGTACTGTGCTGTTTAAGGGTGCATGCAGATGCAAAGAAAAGCTAACAGGGAAGAAAGAGAAAGACAACAAACGATGACTGCAGCAGCACATGAAATAGCATAATTCATGCAAGCCTTGATTCCTCTCTCAGCATGCGTCTGTACCTCAGAGCTTCTGCCCCAAAAACTGCTTCTGATTAGACCGAGATGCTCAGAAAGAATAGCATAGAGAATCACAGGCAATGAAATCTATGTCAAACCTGACACCGCATGACTTCCATCAAATAAATAAAAGGGGAGTACATGCATAAAAACATTAAATGATTTTTTTTTTTTTTTTTGAGACTGTAGGGTAAGGAAGCTGGGACGATTTGACCCAATTTGCATTGATAATCATTCAAAATCAGTAACCCAATGGTGCTGGATTGGGAATGTGGACAAAAAAGAGAGAGAGATCATCATCATCATCATTATATTTAAATTCATAAAAACACCAATGTGAATGTAATGTGGACTGAGAAAATATCACAACAGAAAATAAGTTTGAGTCCACTTTAAAGTCCAAGTACAAATGAATGCATATATCCATATATATATATATATATATATATATATATATATATATATATATATATATATATATATATATATATATATTCTGTTTAATTTGGTCACTAAAAAGGGGTTGGAGCTCAATGTACACCAGATTGGTGTATTTAATGTGCAAAAGTTTTTAACAGCCCGGCATGTTCAGTCAAACATTTAACCCAAGATGGGTAAAAACAACCCAGCGCTAGGGTAGTCCCTTTTTGACACAGCACCATTTTTTAGAGTGTCCATCACATCTATGGATCCAGCAGTTTCTGTTTTTATTCAAATCAACTTTCAGTCCATTCAAGGTTGTGTTAACCCTAGTGTTATGGGTTAATGCTAATAATTAACATGGACGTCAGAGACATGTTATATATTTTGCCCTTGCACATACAAAAAAAAAAACACACACACACACACATGCTTACAGTAGTGTGGCAGTGCAGTTGCCACTGGCTTGGCTCAATTCCTGGAGAGTGACACGTAAGGTCAGGTGAGGTGCTGCACTGAGTCTGCCCGTATCTGGGCAGTGATACATTAGTGATGTATTACAGTGGTGAACCGTACCTCAAATCACAGTCAACACCAGGTCACGCTCACTCAGATCTCACCACTCAAGTCATTCTGCATGACAACTTTTGCACATTAAGTATCAGAGAGTGAGATTTGGATCATCTAAAACCGATAATCCTGAATGTTCACCTAAAAAAATGTATTGAAAGTATTCAACATTTTGCATTGACTGACATTTTGTATTGTCTGACAAATGAATACATGCAGACAGTGGGCTGACATGCAGGGACATAGATAGGCTGTCTCTCAGGATGATGCTGTCCTCATATTTTATTGGCTGTGAGGTAGAGCATCTGACACATCTGGAAGAGCTCACACTTATCCAGAACACTGATATAGTCCAGTTTAGGGTTGCACCAGCTATAATCTTACTTGAACTGAAGCAGTAAGTTCACATTATGGGCATAGAGACTATTTAGGTTGAAACTAACTCGTTAGCGTTGAATTTTTGATGCATTAAATTGATTAAAATTGACAGTAAAGACAATTGTAATGGTACAAAAGATTTATTTTTCAAACAAATACTATTATTTTTAACTTGAAAGAATCCTGTAAAAAATGGATCATGGAGCCCACAAAAATATTCAGCATCACAACTGTTTTCAACATTGATAATTATAATAAATGTTTTGAGCAGCAAATCTGCATATCATAATGATTTCTGGAGGATGATGTGACTGAAGTCTCAAGAGACGCCAGGTTATCCCGGTATATTTTTCTGTTGATATGAAAAATCGGGTACATTTAGCAATATAGCGGGTGAATTATGTATATGATGTATTTTAGGATGTTATGATGAACTACTGTTCTCCACTGACATTCTATGATGTTCAAAGCATTTGTAAGGATACAGATTTTTGGAAGGCAGACTGAGATGTCGAAAGGGAGCATGGTTTGTGAAACATTAGCAACATAGTATTATCTGTTTGATAACATAGCTAAGTAAAAGGCTAATCATTAGTTAATGTTATGTGTCCGACGTAGAGAGCAATACATAAAACGAATTACCATTCTGATATATAGACTTGTATATGAGCTTGTATAATTCACTCTTCCCCTCTTCTTCTGAATCCGTTTCTGGTTCAAACATACATTGCCATTGTGTAGCATTTTACTATAGTAAAATTGACCGAGTGGATCAGGTATTCTGAGCTTGTGTGATTGCATGGAGGCAGGGCTAATTTTTATATTCATGGATAAATGTACACTAAATGGATCAAAGGTGTAGATTTACATTCAAGCAATTCCAAGGCATGAAGACATTTTTTTTCACAGGAAAAACATGTAAATATGTAATTTTGGTGATCAAATATGAGCTGTAAAGGATACAATTATTATTAAGTCCTGCACTCATTTTTTTTCTCATTTCTAGAAGCCTTTTTTCTCATCACAAAAGGGAAGAAAAGATGATTCATGAAGAAAGTTTTATGCTGAGTTTTTTTAAGCCTGGTTTTTAAGGCTATGTTTCAACAGTTTATTGGTACAATGCTAAAACATTTAGAAGTGTATGGCTTGTTAAGTTCCCATTTATGCTACAGCTAAGCTAAGTATCTTATGCATGTGCATTTAATGCAGTGCTCAATCATCTTACTGCCGTTTGCATGGATATACTCTGTTGAGAATCCCAAATATAAGTGAGATTCCAAAAATATAAACAATCCATTTTATTCAGGCCCAGAAGGAAATCTGTGCCTAAATAGCAAGGTCAGTTCATATCTAAGAGGAGCCAAGTGTCTTCAATCTTCTATCAAGCCATACTGTCCATTAACACACATCAGCAGTTAAAAAAAAAGTCTAATTAAGAGGGAAAGAAAGTAGGTCTGCAGGCCTCAATGTCCCTCTGATTGAGGCCAACCATCCCTCGGAGACATTAAAGCACCAATCATGTGCCATCTAATCGAGACATGAAACTTTCTGTCACCAAAGTTAGAAGTGTAGATCCAGATCAGCCAGGCCCTCTGGTCATTCATTACCACACAACACTAGGTCAGTGTGCTCCTCTCGCAACCTTCTGATCTCCCTAACCAGGCCTCGTTTTAGACATAAAGAAGCCTCATTCAGCGTCTGTCACGGAATCCCTTTATATCGCAGCAGTTCAATGCAAAATGCCACTGTCATCCAGGCCCCCCAAAACACCCTAATTGACCGCTTTCAAAAACTCATCCGGGATATTCATTGACCTGACAGATGAACAAAACCAAACAAGACTCCTTAATTGCTCAGTTGAGTGTGTGAGATCACATCAGTAACGTTGATGTGCACATTGTTCATTTTAACACTCCATGGAGAACTCACATTAACACATTAACCTTCCACTCACATCTTGTGAACACTTCAGCGTCAGAAAGAATTTCCAACTCTAAACCATCGTAAGGCTGTGGTTTGATGCTTTCCAGATGGAAACTCAATGCAAAGAACCAAGCATTGAGAATTTAAAGGCGTTATTGGATGGGTTTTAAGGTGAATGCTGGGTGAACCTTTTTCATTAGCTGGTCTAGCAGCAATTTGAGCTATGCTGTAATGCAGATAATCAGGAATGTTGGCTTAGTTTATGGCTAGCACTTCAAAGCTTCTGATCACCTGCTTTAACGTGAACCGAAACAGACGATTGGCCCCGAGGTGCAAGACAAAATCCAGCGGGCCAATCAGCGCAGCTGTTAACTATGGTGGTGTAATGGAGGATGATTGGAATCAGCTGGGCTGTGGGCCAATGACAGGATCTGGGTTTGATTAGCAAGCGCTTACCCAGCCCTCCTGAGGCTGAAGGGAGAATGAAGCAGACAGAGGGCAAGAAATATTTACTCTAAAGGGAAGTTCTTGGCAAAGGACACTGCTATGGCTAAAAATACTCCAACGCCACTGCCGACACCAGATGTCCTTTTCATTAAAAATAAAAAGGTATTGGGGAAAAAAATAGACTAGAAGTTTTAGCTAAACAAGAATCTCATAGCACAACCTCACCCCTGCCAATTTCTTGGCTTTGTCTTTACCCTTCCACAGTTGAACTTGTTTTAATCTGCTCTTGGATCAATCCACCCCAACTTGCTCACTCTTTCTTTTTTTGTTCCGGCTCTTTCGGATATTCGCCAAAGTATTTCAGGAAACAAAATGACCTCATGGTTGACGGATCCATGTACAGTAGGCGGTAAAAACAGCACACAGAAGACATGAGCTCACCGGCACTAAACAATACAAACGCTCACTCATTTGAGCTATTGCCATAGTGCACAGTCCAAACTTTCTATTTTCTTCACCCCTTCCCACAGTCTTTGGAGATATGGAAGAATTAATGTTTCATCAATATGGATAGTGTGAAATGCTGAACTTCTTGAGAGGAAGATTATCAAAATATGAGCACATATTGATTGGGGGCCTTTGCCCCAGTAACGATGAAAAGCTAGAAACGCCCCTGGAAATAATATCTCTTACTGTTTATTATCATGTAACATTACTTTAGACTCTGCTATGAATATGAATATGCTATGAATATAAGACATCCAAATTCTAGGGCTTCTGATATTAATAAATAAAAAAAGTGAAATAGCAGTATGTTCAATGTATCAAATACACTCTACTTTCCCACAACAATGCAAATTACAAAGGTATGTTTTGCTGTACTGAGCTAAAAGTTGACATTCAGAACCACTGCCTGTTGGTCCAACATTTATCTTTGCTATATGTTTTCACAGGTCACAGTTCACCAAACCTAAACTTTGGTAATCAGTAAAAATTAAACTTCTTTGCATATGCTTGCACTCTTTCACCCTGTAAAGTAAGCTCACACTTATAATAATGTACTCACGGGTTAAACCACCTGAAACATCAACAGCCACGAATGTACTTCTTTTTGTTGTCTTGATTGCATTCCTGAAATTACAAAGTTCCTGATACAACTGTCTGTGGATTATTTTTATTTTTAAGTATTATAAAGCATTTCGGAGATAACGTTTTTTGGTGGAAAGCTCACCCAATCTCTAGGGACAGAAAATGACTAGTTAAAAGGATGTGACCCACTGATGTTTCATGGCAAGTTTCCTGATGCACAGATAATGACTGAGGAATGGTGTTGAGATGAGATCAGGAAAGACTGTGTATGCTGTATGCATGGGAATGAGAGAAGAGGAAGTGTGTTTCTGCATCTATCAGAACAAGAGAAGTGCTGGCGGGATGGAAAGTGGAAGGCCCACAGACAGTCTCCAGGGCAAGAGAGGCCAAACCAGGGGTCAAGGTTTGGATGGACATCTCTTGCAGTCAGTCCTGGCTGGTTGATGCTGAAACTACACCATTAAGTCATGTTGGAAAATTACATCAATTCTAGAATAATCAGTCACATGGCATTTATGGCTCAGCTGACAGGCTCAAAAAAGTGTTTCCAAAAGCAGCTTCCAATTCACATACTTTTGGGTCTGAAGACACCAGCCAAGCAACTGCCATTGAGATGAATGGGGCACTAATGGATAGCTTTTACCAAATATATTAGAACTCCCTGGGCAGAAGCCTCTAGACTACACATATGGAGAGAAGCACTGAGAAGGAAGAAAAACAAGCCAAAAACTATTTTACTCTTCCTTTAACTAGATCCTCATGATGAACAGACTGATAAAGAGCAGACAGGGGGGTTAACACATGAAGCTTCAAATATTTTTGAAGATAATACTAATAAGTTACATCTCATATGGGTTATTTTTATTTTTCACTTGTAAATATATTCTGTTTTGCCATGAAACAGTAATGGAGCCCAATTGATTGATTGATTGATTGATTGATTGATTGATTGATTGATTGATTGATTGATTGATTAAATGTTTGTTTGTTTGATTGATTGATTGATTGATTGATTGATTGATTGATTGATTGATTGATCAAACCAGGAAGGTCCCTTTGAGATACAGTATCTCCTCTACCAGTAATTCCATGGCCAGCAAAAAAAAAAAAAGTACATAGAAGTACATAAAACCACACAATAAACGATAGCAAAACACCAAAATCTAATGAACAATGCAGTGATGAGCAATTCCTCAGCTAACAGGGAACCTTGTCAAAACTTGAGCTAACGTTATGGCAAGGTTCTCTGGGTTTCACATGTCACACATGTGCCGTCTACCTCTAAACCTGATGGCTGCAATGAGCTGAGCTTTGCCCCATCACACAGGTGTATAAAAGTAGAGGCATGCCAGGTCTCATAAAAACTCGGTCTGTGTGTCACAGTGACAAAAAGGATTACATATTCGACCACAGACATAGTACATGCACACACACGTACATACATACTCATGTAATAGTGCTGTAATATCCACTAACTCTGCTATAATCCCACTGTAACTGACTGTGGTAATCTAACCACTAACCCTGTGGCATTTTAAACACACACAATCAATATACTTTGCCATAGTTTGTCAGTGTCTTCATGAAAAAATTATCTAATTCAGAAAAATCCCACCATAGCCTAACTATACACCCATCAATACACCGTCTCATATTCTCTCACACACACATACAGCTGTAGTTGTTGTATTTGAGATTATTGCCACATCAGTGTCACACGGTATATCATTCAGTAGCAGAAACAGATTCATCATTCAATAAATACAATAATTTAATAAAATTCAACCTATAGAATATAGTAAACAATTTTGTGCATAAAATAACATACAATAACAACTCTAACACAACAATAAAAATCATTGTCTTGTGAGATTAAAAATGGGGCATCCCAAAAATATATGTTTCACATACAGCTGTAAAACCTGTGTAGATTAGAATTGAAGAGAATAGGGAGTATTTATGTTCTTAAACTTTTTGTGCCCTCAGATCCACAAAAATAAATAAATAAAATGTATGCTGCTTTATACAGACAGATAAGAAGATTCTGGGAATTAGTTTGATTGTTCAGAAGAATAATACCAAATTCTATTAGGGTTATTAAAGCAATTGTTAAATAACATGTACCCTGAACTATTAAAGTAAACAAAAAGTTCCTGTCAGTGAGTTCATTACAGGGAGCAGAACAGAATTCTGGGTATTTCAGGCATTCCAAACACTCCACATGGTTAATGGCGATCCTCACAACATTTTTTGGGAAATCCTTGACGTCTGCAAAGCAAGTACTGTAGGAATCTTTGAATCAGTGTTACAAGGACAAGAGTTGAGGATCTAATAAAAAGGGGTAAATTTAAGTCTCAAGCCTGCTCCAAATCAAAAGAAAAGATGGTAACAATGAATGCAATAAGACACTGAAGAATATGCATGAGATATTTTATGTGAAAGAAGAGGGGGTAGTTGATAAATAAGTAGAGAAAGACAAAAACAAGACATTCATCATAAGTTTGGTCTGGGAAAATAGTGAGGCTCCAACATTTTGCCAAATGCTGCCATTTTGTGTACATTTAGCATCATTACAGCATGAGTTTTAAACACTTTCCCCTCTGTCATGGGTCCAGATTCCCCTCTTTCGCTGGGTGGAGGGGCTCCCTGAGAATGGCTTTACTAACAGCAATCCCATCTGGCTGAGCTCCAGCCCTCCTTTTTCTACAGGCTGTGGGAAAAAGTGTCCGGCACTGCAGAGCTCTGTAATCATTTCACCAGGACTGAAAACCCAGAGCCCTTGCTGACCTTTTCCGTGTCCAGAGTTTCAAACATGACAAGACAATGGTAACAAACCAGACAAACACACCAATGGCCAAGAAGGCCATTCACAGGAAAACTTTAGGGACACAAAATATGCACCCTAGTGCGCTCCATGCACCTCCAGTGGAGACTAAGAGATTCAGAGCAAAAAGAGCTGCCAAACTCCAACCTCTCTCACACCCTCTAGGCCTAATCAGTATGCTTTCATATATGCTGAGTTCCCATGTTTATGGGGACATTACATAGACAATGATTTGTATACTGTACAAACTGTATATTCTATTCCCTAACCCTAACCCTACCTCCAAAACCTATCCATCTCATAAATCTTTCTGCATTTTTTCTGTAATCAATCTTTATGACTTCATGGTTTTCCTCATGGAGACCCCAAAAAAGGTCCCAACACGGACAATGATTTTAAATAACACCATCTTTGGAGAGACATTTTGTCCCCATAATGAGATGTCTATTTCTAGACATGAACACATGCATCAAAAGGAAGTAAAACAAAGATACACAAACACACAAAGACATATAAAAACAACAAAGCCCAAATCAGGATTTCGCAGAGGTGATTGCCATGCCAACACACCCAAAGGACCGGCAGAAATAGAAGTGATATACAGTGAGAGATGGAGAGATACCGGTAAAATCAGAGAG